>QANT01001528.1:0-15677 GCA_003254885.1 Purshia tridentata | reverse complement strand
TACCATAATTTTATATCATATTATGTGGTAATCTACATAATATTCATACATTGGACACTAAAAAATAAAAATAAAAATCCTAAAAATAAGAAAATACTCTGTCAGTACAATAATGACACATAAAATAATACAAAAAATATGATATAAAAATATAATAAGAATAATATTATTGATAAAAATTATTAGTTCAAAAAATTAAATAAATCAAAAGCCATTATTACGTGCTATAAACGAAAAAGTCTCAGATTTGGCAATGCTATAAAACAAAATATTATGTTTTTCGTCTTCTCCTTCTCTCTTTGACTGAATCAATTACACAACACCCCTGTTCCCTACATCATCCACTTGATTAATATTTAAATGGTGTTTTTAGCAACAAAGGAATGTATGCATGTATAATTAAAAAGTTAGGCTGCTTAATTGAGAATCTGCACGCATTTTATATGATTACGAATCGAAAAAACAACTAGATTTGATTGATTCGATGTTAAAATAATCAAACATGCAGTTGCTCATGATTTCAATTGTTTCAATTTCATCTAGGGCAGAGAAAAAGGAAAAAGCCTTTTAAGGCTTTAACCATATGTTAAACGTGTGGAGATGCACGTGCTTTTTTAAGATTCTAAACTCTCCTTTCCCATTTTATACCTTTCTCAGCATTTAAACATAATATCAATAATAATTGGCCCAAAGTAAAAACATAATATCAATAAGTGAGATTGGATATCTTAACCGTTTTGGTATTACCAAGCCAAGTAATGGTTGATATAAACTTTTTTTTTTTAATTTCAATTAGATTGTTCTTTCATTATTATGCGTATGTGAAGTGTCTAATATACCCGAATAATTTTAATGTTTACTTTAATAATAGTTCAGAATGATTTGGTCATGCATTGCACACTACTATTATGCAGTGTTCTTAGTGAGTAGTGTGTATAATTCAAGCCAAAGTATGGGATATGAATTTGGCCTAATCTCATGGCCCGCTAGTGGTTGGCCTAAACCTCTGCTCCATCTCTTTGGACAAAGAATGACAGACATCAGACATCATCATAATATATCATAATTAATCCAATTTCTAAAGCATTAAACAACAGGTCCTTCTTTCTATTGGAAGAGACGGATATGGGATAAATATAGAATGTGAGAGAGCATTTATTATTATTAACAATGATTTATGATATTTAAATTTAAGACATCTTCTTATAATAGAGTGATTAAATGCGACCCGTTGCACTAAATAATTATTGGGAGGATAAAGCATTTACACACTGAGTATCTCTAATAGACTTTTTAAATAGTTTTAAATGCTCTATTTGACGTGTTAAGTAAAAAAAATTTACTCCAATAAAATCTTCAAATGAACTCCTAAAAATAGGAACCAAAATCAATTCTTCAAATTTAAAAAAGAGACGAAGTCTATTAACGTAGGGTCCTTCATCCTTGTTTAAATTTAAAGAGTCTATTAAAGTGAATAATTTGTAGGGTTTAAATTATCACACAAGTCAACAAAGTGAGATTTAGAGTCTCTTAAAAATACTCTTCCGTGAAAAAATTATTGTATCAAACAAATTCAAAAGGTATAATGGTGGCCATTTGTGATATGAGTGGAACTCAAAAGTCATAGCGTCGTTGTTAAATTTAATATTCTATAATGTTACTCCATGGACGGTTTTGTGGATTTCGTTTTCATGGTAGGCAACAAAATTGTTAGGTTTTATGAAGGAAAGTCCATCAACCCCACTTGGTTAAATATCAATCATAGAGACGCAACAAAGCTATAATTATTGATTAGTGCGTGCAATCCCAAAAGTTCGATTTGCAAAGCAAATGCCACCAATTAATTTGTAATTTACGTAGCTTTGTAATATATACAACGTTACATTATAATTTATAAAATGTGGTGATGACCAAGCTTGATGAAGAAGAAAGAAAAAGGGGACTTGAATGAATCAACTAATCCACTCAAGGGATCGAAGGCTGTGGAATCAAATGAAAGTTTTTTTCAATTCCTATCCCCACAATGAAAAAAAGTTCTTCATGCGTAGTCACTTTCTCTCAAAATCACTCTTCCAAGTGGGGTTGCAGCAAAATCGCTTCACCACTGGCATTAAAGCTAGAATCATCAAAGGAACAATTCTTATTTGACTATAAATAATGTTTATTTCAATATATATATTATTGATTCATGATTTAAGGATATATTATATGAGATTGGATAATAAGAAACAAGCAAGAAAAAAAATAAGTAGACAATTTGGATAATAATTCTTTTGACCATTAGGGCTACAAGCCTGCAAGCTCCCATACTCGTTAACCAAGTTTCACAATGGCATTTCCTAGTCTTATCACCTTGAAGGTGATGGGCCTGATGACTATCACTCTTGGGCCTACAACCATTGAGGATGAGAGTGGGTTTGGCCCAAACATTCCTTGAAACCAAAATAGATCACATGACTGAAGCCTGAAACCTTACCCAGTTTTGCAGTGCCTTCTACGCTTTGAACTGAATAAACACATTATTGGTATGAGATCGAAGGGGTGAAAATGAAAATTGGAAGACTAGTCAAAACTGGACCGTCCATATTCTTATCACCCCAAAAAACGCCGATTCAACCAAATCAAAATTTCCCGCAATCACAAGGCCATGTCGGTCACCCAAATGCCACCGTTCTATCCTCTGCTTTGCAGCACTACATCAATTCTGATAACCCTTCCCATGGGCAAAAGATCCATACCCATATTCTCAAAACTGGGTTCAGACCCAATAAAAATGTCTCCATCAAACTCCTTATACTCCATTTGAAGAGCGGTTCAGTGGAATATGCACGCCAACTGTTTGATGAAATGCCTACACAAACTCTTTCCGCTTATAATTATTTGATTGGTGGATACCTCAAACGTGGGAGAGTAGAAGAATCGCTTAATTTGGTCCTCAGACTGATTTTATCTGGTGAAAAGCCTGATGGGTATACCTTTTCGATGATTTTGAAAGCGTCTACTTGTGCTGGTAATGTTGTTTTGCCATGTAGTTTAGGAAAAATAGTGCATGCCCAGATAATTAAATCAGATGTTGAGTCTGACGATGTCCTTTATACTGCGCTTGTTGCCTCTTATGTTAAGAATGGTAAGGTCGGCTATGCAAGGACTGTGTTTGACACAATGTTGGAAAAGAATGTTATATGTTCAACATCGCTGATTTCCGGTTACATGAATCAAGGCTCCGTGGAAGATGCTAAAGAGATATTTAGGCGAACGGTTGAAAAAGATGTAGTAGTATTTAACGCAATGATTGAAGGTTACAGCAAACTGGTTAAACATGCTAGGAAATCACTTGAGGTTTACATCGACATGCAACGGTTGAATTTCCAACCTAATATCTCTACATTTGCTAGTGTTATTGGGGCTTGCTCTGTGTTAGCAGCTTTTGAAGTTGGTCAACAAGTCCAAAGTCAACTTATGAAGACCAAATTATTTGTGGACATAAAGATGGGAAGTGCTCTTATAGACATGTACTCAAAATGTGGAAGAATTGAGGATGCACGGAGAATTTTTGACCACATGCCTGAAAAGAATGTTTTTTCGTGGACTTCAATGATCGATGGTTATGGGAAGAATGGATATCCTGATGAAGCACTTGAGCTCTTTGGTACAATGCAAAGAGAACACCAAATCAAACCCAATTTTGTCACATTCCTCGGTGCTCTCTCAGCTTGCGGACATGCTGGGCTCGTTGATAAGGGGCATGAGATCTTTGAAAGCATGGAAAGGGACTACTCATTAAAACCAACAATGGAGCATTATGCTTGCATGGTTGATCTCTTGGGACGGGCAGGAAGTTTGCGGCAAGCATGGGAGTTTGCAATGCAGATGCCTGAGAAGCCCAATTCTGATGTTTGGGCTGCTCTTCTTAGTTCAAGCACACTACATGGGGATGTTGAGATGGCAAGTATAGCTGCCAATGAACTTTTTAAGTTGAATCCTGATGATCGGCCAGGGGCATATGTTGCACTCTCTAATACTTTGGCAGCTGCTGGGAAATGGGACAGTGTAAGTGAGCTTAGAGAGAAAATGAAGCAAAAAAGGGTATTAAAAGATACTGCCTGCAGTTGGGTTGGTACTGATTATGGTTAATAAGTTTTCAGTATCAAATTGCTTTACATGCAGGGATTGGGATTCTCTATTTAATAGATAGAGGAATGCTTCATATAACATATTTGTGCTGAGCAAAATTTATGAGGTTCACTACAAACAGGTTATGGAAAAGGGCATTGGGGACTTTCTTCAACTATAAGGTTGGATAGTTGAGGACTTCAAAGCCAATATATGCTGACTGCTAGAGAACGGGATGTTGAAGCTGCAGGATCTCCAGGGAAAGCTCTGTTGGTTCTGAGCCTAGTGAACAAATTAGAGGGACCTGCAGCTCTGGCCGGTGGTTCATCGAGTTTCTTACACCAAGGAAATCGGACTGACTTGGAATTTGGGGCAGAAATTAGAATGGACACAGTGCCTGCTGCTTAATTTGAGAAACAGTGACTAAGTTTAGAGCTAAAGCTATATTCTATGTCTATGGCTAGGACATATTTTGTTCTGGTGCAACCATAATGGATATAGCTGAGTTACTGTTTTAAGTATCCTCAGTCAGGAGTTCAAGCTTTTCACTCACAAAATTATAGCACGAGTATGATTTCCTTATCAATAATTAAAATGTACCTTAGTGTACATAAAGAAGCATATGCATTATATGACTATCACAGCTTCGTTAGTCACCATCAGAATCTGAATTTAAATGACCTTCTACTGATCTAGTAGACTAGTATAAAGCCTTATTACAATGCAAGTCTACCATGCTGGTCCATGCAGCTTTCATAAGTTGAGCATTGTATGACGAAAAGTTCCATGGTAGGAATTTGTGTGGCATTTATATACTTTATAATAATCTTTAGATTTGAAAATTTTTATTTTTTCATATTAGGATTCAAATTTGTGAATTATAGTTGGATCTTTTGGTATGACATAGTGATAAAGGCAGCCCAAAAAATTGGGGTGGTTTGTCGAACTTAGGAAAGGTTGAATATACAAATTAGGAAAGGTTGAAACTGTTGATTTGATGGTGAAAAACGCGTCCACACCATATGGACATTCACATGTTAACAATAGCACAATTCGTAGGAAAATAGTAAAATCAACCAATCAATGAGCTTAATTACGATTTACAAGTAATGATATTGATTAGCATTAATCAATCAATATTTGACAACAATCTTCCACAAGCCTAAAGTGTAGGCAAATTACACTGCCAAATTTCCTAATTTTATCCTTATCCATCTTAATATACAAGCCTAATCAATGAGCTTAATTACACGTAATGAGAGGAATCAATATTAATACCAGTATCAAATTATCAATCAATAAATTGGGCGAGAGGGGGAAGATGACGTGGGAACATATTATTGGTTGTTCCTCCTGGTTGTCTTCAAAGATTGGGTAATGACGGCAGCAGATTACACGTCTCTGTTTGTCTTATTGTTTGGTATTTCGTGCCCTCCGTCAGTCAAACAATATTATATTACATCCCGATTCCCCGGTTGTACATAACAACTATTTACACAACAAGAAAACCAAAAAAGAATTAAAGAAGCAAAGATTGAAAACATGAGCTGCTGTTGCGGTGACGATTGTGAATGCAGGCCTCTGGGCTTTATACTGGGCCTGCCCTTCGCCTTCGTCGCTCTTCTACTCTCCGTCGTCGGCGTAGTCATCTGGATTGTCGGGTTAGTTCTTCTCTCTCATCATTGATTAATTAGAAATTAATCCCAACAACTTATTTTCTTAATCATGTGAATTAGGAAGATAGTAATGTAATTAAGTTTTTTTTTTAAATTTTTGGTGATCGATGAGCGGTGCAGGTTGGTGTTGACTTGCGTATGTCCATGTTGCTTGTGCGTGACAATCATAGTTGAGCTTGCGCTGTCCTTGATCAAGGCTCCCTTTCTTGTCATGAAGTGGTTCACATCTAAGATTCCTTGTTAGATCGATTTATGTCGATCTATATATTTCAACACTATGTGATACTGTTATTAGTATTCTTCATTGATTCATCGATTAATATTGCTCTAGTTTCTGGCCTTTTGTATATTTATATTTAGATCATTGGTGGACCCTAAAACGGCAGCCCATGAACATTGTTTGTTTCAATGTTTCTTTCTACTGATTTTTTGTTGAAATTTATGTTCCATTTACAAGTTGTCAAGTGCTAAACCACTAACCTCGAAAAGATGGAGTTGGTGAATTGAGACGATGAGTCTATGATCCCTGAGTGAGAAGCAATTAATGGGCCTTGAAATTAAGGATTGTTTGGCTTTGGAAACACATGGGAGTGTCCATGTGTGAGTTTCTTAGGCAAATATTCCTTCGAAGGTTAGCCTTGATGGAGTTCCTGCTTTCAAAGGTTTTTTGATTTGCCTAATATTACATGCAATATATCCTTGGCCTGGACAACTTGACACAACCAATAATACGAGTGCTTGGCAACTAGTTCAAATATCAAATGCGCCTTTTTTATGTTTCTATCTTTTTTGGAGGTCATTTGTTGTTGTTGTTCTTAATTTGCGTTTGGAATTGGCCCATTCAAATGCAATCGGAGGTGGATTAAAACTTGTATGTAATGTATGTATAGGAGGACTATTAATGCCACGCCGTGGTATTGAGCAATATAAAATCTCAATCAAAAGAAATGTTGTATTGAAAAAATAAAATATTATCACCAATAGCTGGAATATTTACTACTTAGCATTGCTTTGGGATCCATTGGTGATGTGCCATACCCTCTAGAAATTAAGGTGGTGTTTAGGAATGAAATTTACTTCACTGTTTGGTTTGCAAATTTGAATCAAATTTAAAATAATGAGGTCTTGAGTCTTGAATTCATGTTTGGAGTCAAGAGTTTAAATTCTAAAAATTTATGAGTTTTATATTTAATTTTGAATCTTAAGTTTGAAGTCGTACACTCAAAATCTAAAATTTTGGGTGTAGAGTATAATGAATTAATTGGTTTGGGTTGATTAAGCTAATTGTTCATAGGTGAATTGGAATTTTTAGCGTACCAATAAGAATCTGACACGTGGCTCGCTTGGTCAAACATAGTCCGTTGACCTTGAGCAGATCATCCGATTTGTTCCATCCAATCCGATCTACCTCAGAGCTGAACTACATTACTTCCAAACAAGAAATTCAACTTCGGATCAGATCTTTAGTACGGATTTCCGATCCGATCTTTCATGTCCAACGATCCGATTAGAAGCTTCCAAACTCAACAATATACCAGTCATCTCCATGGTAGCCTAGCATCAGATCGACTCGGATGGTCGCCACTTTCGTAACGTACCTTCCATCTGGTCTGTGCACAAATCCCCAGGCACACCTGAATGGGAAACTTTCACTTGCCTCACTTACTCTGATATACGAGGCGTGAATTAGACCTAACCCACTCACACTCAACCTAAGCCATGCTTACATTAAATGCAATGTGACTTGCTAGGTGGGCAGCATGCAAGAATGACAAGGAGACATGGCCTCATCTTGGCCCTCCATCCCCATGCAGGTAAACCTCAATCTTGGTCTATAAAACAAGAACTGCCTCACCAAAAAGAAGATCCATTCTTTTTCCACTGATCTTACAATCTCTCAAGATATCAATCCACCAGACCTCCCTACCTGACTAAATCGTCGGAGATTATTTGGTTGGTACTACACCAGTATCTTCGACATTCTTGGTTTGTGCAGGTTACTACCCTTGTGAAAGAGTCATTGCCACCATAACCACTTAATCTTCAGGACAATATCTTGCTCACCACTTTTCCGGTGATGACCAAGATTCCTAGATCAACACATCCATGTTGGTGACTCAGATCCCCTATGATCTGCATCAACACTAATGGTTGGACTGGTTTTAGTGTTGTTAAAAATCTTGATAGATCAATTCAAGTGTGAGATATGAGATGAACTCAATTCAACGGATGACAAAAGTCAAAACACGTATTTGGGGCAGCACGGAAAGGAGCAAACGGTAAACCAAAGTGAAAAGCAGTAATCAGCTTTGGTTTTCTGGTTTCCCAAACAGTGTTCTGCTTTGATAATCTTATTCCTCCTCCTCCCTATTAAATAATCCAAAGATTCCTACCTTTGTGATTACAATAATCAAACCCACAGCCCAAAACCACAGCCCCTCAAAAACGCAACGTTTACACACCCACAGTTTCCAAAACCCACACTAACCCAAAGCTTTTGAGAGTGTGCATATAAACACTACCAAAACCTCCCTAATAAGTAAAACCCACAATTAATCACACTCTTATCAAAACTTCTAACCATAGTTCCTATTCTTTCATTCAACAATTCTACATGGAAGCTTCTAATCACTTCGCCCCGTCGCCCACCACGGCTCGGCTGCCGGTCATACCCACCGCCGCCTGCAGCAGCGGCACGCTGGGCCGATACCTGGCTCGCCGCCTTGTCGAGATCGGCGTCAGGGACGTCTTCTCCGTCCCCGGTGACTTCAACCTAGCCCTCCTGGACCACCTGGTCGCCGAGCCCGAACTCAACCTTGTCGGCTGCTGCAACGAGCTCAACGCTGGCTACGCCGCGGACGGCTACGCTCGCGCCCGGGGCGTCGGCGCCTGCGTCGTCACGTTCACTGTAGGTGGCCTCAGCGTCCTGAACGCGATCGCCGGCGCGTACAGTGAGAACTTGCCTGTGATTTGCATAGTCGGTGGGCCCAACTCGAACGATTACGGGACGAGCCGGATCCTCCATCACACGATCGGGTTGCCCGATTTCAGTCAGGAGCTTAGGTGCTTCCAAACTGTCACCTGCCATCAGGTAAGTTTTGAATTGGGTGTTAGTGTAATGTGTAAAGTTGTAAAGTTGTTTTTGTGTTTCCAAATTTATTGAATTGGGTGTTGTTGGTGTAATTGTTGTTTTAGGCAGTGGTGAACAATCTGGAGGATGCTCATGAGCTGATTGACACAGCGGTTTCAACAGCATTGAAAGAAAGCAAGCCGGTTTATATAAGCATAAGTTGTAATTTGCCTGGAATTTTTCATCCCACATTCGGTAGAGACCCTGTTCCCTTCTTTCTTTCTCCACAAGTAAGCAATCAATTGGGGTTGGAGGCAGCAGTGGAAGCAACTGCTGCTTTCCTGAACAAGGCTGTGAAGCCTGTCATTATAGGTGGACCAAAGCTGAGAGTAACAAAGGCAAGGAAGGCCTTTGTGGAGCTTGCAGACGCTAGTGGGTACCCAATAGCCGTTATGCCCTCGGGTAAGGGTTTGGTGCCGGAGCACCACCCACATTTCATTGGGACGTATTGGGGTGCTGTGAGCACAAGCTTTTGTGGAGAGATTGTGGAGTCTGCAGATGCTTATGTTTTCGTTGGTCCTATTTTCAATGATTATAGTTCTGTTGGGTACTCCTTGCTGATTCAGAAGGAAAAGGCAATCATTGTGCAGCCTAATCGGGTGACCATTGGCAATGGTCCATCCATTGGCTGGGTTTTCATGGCTGATTTTTTGAGTGCATTGGCCAAGAAGCTCAAGAAAAACAGTACTGCTGTGGAGAACTACCGTCGAATCTTTGTCCCCCCAGGGGTCCCCCTAAAGAAGGAGAAGGATGAGCCTCTAAGAGTCAATATTCTCTTTAAGCACATTCAGGTAGAAGCAATGTTCTTTCTTGTATTTTGGTTCGTGGTTACTTTCTCTTTGTCTACTACACACATGTTCTTTCATGTTCTGTTTGTGGTTCTTGTAATGAGTTTTCTAATTTTTGATTTATTAAATGGACTTGTTAACAGGGGATTGTCACTGGAGACACTGCCATAATTGCTGAAACTGGAGACTCGTGGTTCAATTGTCAGAAGCTCCGCCTCCCTGAGAATTGTGGGTAAGCCGTGCTTTCCCTTTCCCTCAGACAATTCAGTTATATTGTTCTCGAGTTCACCCCTATATAACCATGTATATTAAGCAACAGGCTGCCAACCAGTTATATCATTTTGATTCAGGTATGAATTCCAGATGCAATATGGATCTATTGGATGGTCAGTGGGTGCCACTCTTGGCTATGCTCAGGGTGCCAAAGATAAACGTGTGATTGCTTGCATTGGTGATGGGAGTTTCCAGGTGAGTTATAATAGATTAAAAAGAACACCATAAAACTGCAATCCAACAGTAAACGAAATAAGGGAAAATTGGATATTAAAAAAAAAACAAAGGATAAGATTGATAAGGGAGTTCTGTTACAACTCAATTTTTTCTCAGTTATTTAAACCAATAATACAAGCTAGTGTTGGTTGGCTATTATAGTTTGTAGCGACCAAGGTTTGGTTGGGTAGAGTTTTTTGCCACTAAAAAGTGGAACTTTTTCTTGAGACAGTTGATGTCCTAGAGATTGGCATATGGTTGGTAAATAGTATTTCCTTTCAGGTGACTGCCCAGGACATTTCGACAATGATCCGATGTGGACAAAACACCATCATATTTCTCATCAACAATGGTGGTTATACAATCGAAGTAGAGATTCACGATGGTCCATACAATGTGATTAAGAACTGGGATTACACTGGTCTTGTTGATGCCATCCACAATGGTGAAGGCAAATGCTGGACTACCAAGGTTAGCATAAAAGAAACAACTTTCAAATCTTTATGGTTAATCGGACATGGGGCATATTGATTATTATTCACTTTAAATAAGAAGGATGAGGCCGTTGTTGGTTTATGTTTGTCATATAAAAGTATTATGTTTGTGTAAATACAGGTACGAACGGAGGAGGAATTAACAGAAGCAATTGCAAAAGCAACAGGGGAGCACAAGGATAGTCTATGCTTTATTGAAGTTTTTGTGCACAAGGATGACACCAGTAAAGAGCTGCTGGAATGGGGATCCCGAGTTTCAGCAGCTAACAGCCGACCTCCAAATCCTCAGTAGTGAAAACTGGAAGATCTGAAATTGTAAGGTTTTGTAAAGCTCCAACGTACAACATGAGAAGACTGTAATGTATATTAAATACAACTAGAAATAAGATAAATGGACAGGGTAAAAGGTGGATTTGCATCCATTCTCTACATTGCCCTCTCAGTTGTAATAATGTAATGTGATTTTGCTTGCTGTATACTAATGTACCCAAGAGCTATATATAAAATATGGACGAGTTTTAAATATTTTATTGAGTCTGTGTATTCCATTTAAGGTAGTTCAATATTTCAAATGCAGTTATCATTTAGAGAACAATTAAAAGGCGATTCCATCTCTCTCATCTTGTCTGCTGCAAATTGTATCTTCAACGAGAAATCATTGCGTGGGTGATCGTAAGATCCATATGCTACATGTCGATTGTTGATTAATAAAAAAAATAATAATGTTTTGAAAAAAAAAAAAATTACTTCTCCTCTCAGTGATCAGTATTCAGTAAACCGGCAAAATGAGTGGCACTGTGTTGAGGTCCGCTCTTCCAATCACACTCATCATCGGACCCTGATCAATCTCAGCCGCAGCGCAAGGTGGCCATATTAGGAGCCGCAAGAGGCATAGGCCAGCCTCTGTCCCTCCTCATGAAGCTCAACCCTCTGGTTGAAGCAAAGGCTGGGAAATGATCTGCAACTATATCAATGACGTAAGTTTGAAAGGCTCTCTTGTTAGTTTCTTGGGGAAGTTTGAATTTCACAACTTGGAAAATTTTAGGTAAAAAGGCTTTGGTTGTGTTGTTTGAAAGTAATTAGATTACTGTAGAAGGTCCATGACATGTTTCCCGGTGATTCATTTCTTTGTTTTCTATGTGCTCAGAATCCCCATCTCAGTCTCAAGAGCATAGCTAGCTCAACTTTTCCGGGATTGTTTTTGTTACGTGCGTTAGTGTTACTTGTCATATAAGGTAAATAGTATTGCTTCGCAAGCAATTAGTAATATCTGGTAAGATGAGATGCAGACTCAAATTAAGTGGATTTCTCCGAACAGATCAACTAGCTGGTTTTGAACTTCTTCTTGCAAGCTGATCAGAAAAGAGCACTAGTGTGGTACCAACCGAAAGTACTCCGATGGTAAAGTCAGAGAGGTGTAAGGAAGGAGATGCAAGTGAAAATGAAGAACACAATAAGAACTTAGGAGAAAGATGAAGGAAAAGAGGTAAAAGTGTCTGGGTTCTTTTCTTCAGAGCTTGGGCTAGTGTTTTCTCTGAATTGTCCCATTTCACCCTGTAAGCATGCTCCTATTTATAGGCAAAGGGTATGAGATATTTATGTTGGTTTGTAGGTATGATCATGGCTGATCATAGGTTTCAGAGGCTATGTTTGAAAAACAGGCTGGATGACTGACTGACTTCCCATTTAATGTAGGAAGGATAGGCTATCAAATGGCTGGAAGTCGCGTGCATTAAATGGAAAGCGAGGCAAAGTGAACAAGCCATAAATGCAAAGCATAAAGATACCTTCGATGTGTCAGGCGCAATAACTGTCATTGTGGGCGTGCTCGGCTCGCAAAAGGATGAGTCGAAGGTGATTGATTCGATCCGAGTGAGGCTTCGAGGAATGATCGACCCGCGCGGGCATTTGGTTCCTTAAGACAGTGTTCGGCTCGGAATAGGCAGAGGTTTCCGATCTGAATACACAAAGAGTGAGATAGTGGCCAGAATGTCGCCATCCGAAGAAGGGTACTTCGGATGGTCAACGTTCGGATCCGAAGACAGAATCCGATTCGAACATTGGTGACTTGCTGGCTATTACCCGTGTGTAGGCGCATTTCGTTCGGATCGGAATGAGCTATGTGATCCGATCCGAAACAGTTGCCTTGGTGGGCCTCTGACTAAGGTTTTGAGGTTGCTGTTAGCTACAAGGCTCCACATGGCCTTTCGACGTTTGACCATTGACTCTCATCGGGGGTGTCTCCCCAAACACTAATGTTTCATATCATTGTGAAGATTAAGACTCCTTTTCTTCTCTTGTTCTATTATTTCCCTGTAATAATATCTCTATGTTGGTCCCGGTCCCTTGGGGGTGAAACCATATGCTTATGGAAAATTGGACTTTTCGATCAATTAGTGGCGCACTTACAAATATCAGTAATCATATATTCCCACACAAATATACTTTATGTGGGTCGAATCATGTGCATGAACAAAAGTGTATATATATATATATTTTGACAACCCATAAGCTAAAAAGCAGGGAGAGAGAGGTGGGTTTTTCTTTTCAACCATAATTGATGAACAACCTCCTCCTCCTCTTCCTCATATCAACCTTGTGGATCCCACATGCGGTTGGGTGCTACAGTTCAATCTTGAGCTTTGGCGACTCAATTACTGATACTGGGAACTTATACATCAGCTCCCACGACAAACCCTTCCACTTCTCCTTCCCTCCATATGGGCAGACCTACTTCCATCATCCCACCGGACGATGCTCCGATGGTCGTTTAATCATATATTTCATTGGTACCCCATCCATCCACCTCCATATATAATATGTATCTGATTTTTTAGCTTCTCATTTAAGTCTTTCTCTTCATCTTTTTTATTGCAGCTGAATCTCTTGGACTTCCACTAGTACCACCATATCTTGAAATTAAGAACAACCAGACTGTTCAAAATTTCTCAGGGGGAGTGAATTTTGCGGTAGTAGGAGCCACGGCGCTTGACGCGGCCTTTCTCCAACCAATGGGAGTTCATAATGATTATACAAGCAGCTCCCTCACTACTCAACTGGACTGCTTTAAGCAAATGCTGCCATCTTTATGCAACAAAACTCCAAGTGACTTCGCAAATTTTTTTCACTCTTTTTAGTTTAAATTATTTTTTGTCAAGTGTTTGGCTAGTCTTTTCAATGACACCAATGCACCATCAATAATTAAAGACCATATGTATTGTAAATCTAATAAAGTTGATTCAAGGTTGTAGTTGGCTTACCAGCTTTAATTATCAACCTACCCACTAATTAACATCAAGGATTGTTAACTTATCTAGTGTTATGCTTTTTTTTCTTGTGCTACATGTTAGACCAAAAGTCGTCGCCGGTTTCCTTTTTATCTTGGATGAACGATCAGTTTCTAATTGATTCTTGATTTACAAACTGCAATAAACTCTTTTCCAGCTCTCTAATTCTTATGGGAGAGATTGGAGGCAACGTGTTTGGGGATGACACCCCTACTCAAGTCAACGATCAACATCTCTGGCCACTTGGGATCTCGGATTCGACTTCCGTCCTGCTATCTCCGGTCAACGGCCCATCAACACAACTCCGGCGGGTTGGATCGTACCATCTAATCCGATCCGAACCGATCGTATCATGGCTTATCGTCAGAAGCAAGGTCTGCAACTCATCGGCTACTCGGATCGAATATTTCATTCGGATCGGAGTATGTCCGAATATTATCCCTCAACTGACGACCTATTCGGCCGCTATGACACCTTCTGTATGCTCGGATCGGAATCAACTGTATTGCCAATCCGAGTAATGCCTGGAAGGACTAAACGTCCGCATGGGTCGACCGCCACTGGAAACCCCATTGGGATCGGATTGGTCATCCTCGACTCATCATCTTCCGAGCCGAGCACAAGCCCAGATGGTAGTTATTACGCTTGATACTCCGAAGGTACCTTTATGCTTTGCATTTATTGTTCACCCACTCTGCCTCACTTCTGATTAAATGCATGCGACTTCTGGATATTCAGCATGTACAAGTGGGGAAGCTTGCAAGCACCTGTGTTTAAATGCATGCGACTTCCGGATATTCAGCAGCCACCCCTGCTGCATTAAATGAAAACCGTGTCAGTTGCCCAGCCTATTTTCCAAACATAGCATCTGAAGTCTATGATCAGCCATGATCACACCTACAACCCAACAAAAATATCCTAATCCCTTTGCCTATAAATAAGAGCAAAACCACAAAGCAAAGACACAGAAAAATCCTGAAAAACTAGCCAAAGCTCTGAAGAATTTTACCCAGAAATCTTACCACTTTTCCTTCATCTTCTTTCCAAGTTCTTGCTGTGTTCTTCAGCACTCCTTGCATATTCCTTCTTACATCTCTCTAACTTTGCCATCGGAGTACCTTCGGCTAGTACCACACCGGTGCTCTTTTCCGTTCATTGTGCAGGAAGAAATCCAGAAACGATCAGTTGACGCGCTCGGATCGTCCACTCAGTCGCTCAACTCGCCACGTCAGCAACAACCCACATTTAAGTTGTGTGCAAAGGTCTGAGCATATTTTTGCCTCAACAATCACTTAAACAAAGAAAAGGAGTACCAGAAAAAAATATTATTTAATCAGTAAATTCTAATTGTCAAACATTGAAGATGGACTCAGGATAATTTCTTATACTAAACAAATTAATTCTACACATATATGCACGGAGTAAATTCCAAAACTCCAGGCGTGCTCGATCTGGTGGGTAATATACTCATTTTTTTCTAATTAAGCATGACATCAATATAACAGTACTATGAACAATTAAGTACCTAGCTTACAACAGCAAAGAGTACCATTTAAACCAACATCAGCAGCTAGCACGGCCTTGGTGGGAATTTTTGAGATTGTTTGGGGGTTCGATGGGGTTTCTGGAAGCGGGAGAAGAGAATAAACGGCTGGGATTGGTGATGGGGAAGAGGTAGTAGCAGTAACGGCGGGTTCTGT
>QANT01001527.1:0-55059 GCA_003254885.1 Purshia tridentata | reverse complement strand
ATTAGGGAACGGATATGTTGAGGATTTTTTTTTTTAGGCCACAATATGTTGAGGACTTTTAGCGCCGAAAGCTAGTCACTATTATTTTATTTTATATTAAATTTTAAACTCGGTGGACCGTCGAAAAATACCGAAAAAATGGATGGAAAAAATAGTGCCGAACGCTGCAACTATTATTATAAAAAATTTACTTTTCGAGGAAAAAAATAATAATATGCAATTCAATAGATTATTTTGAGTCTTTCATTAACATTGTAATTGAAACAAAAGGGTTTACGCCCATATTTATAATCATAAATTATTAAACCAATTAATTATGATTTTCCATGGCATGGTGCGTACATAACCCCACACACCTCTGAAGTGCAGCCACAATTTGTTGAGTTTGTTTTTCTGTATATGATTTTCCCACAGCACAGAGTAACTGTGTAAGAAGAACCTAGAAAATACTCCAAAAATTTCAAAATTTTAAAAAGAATCATCTTGAATACTTCTGACAAAGTAGATATTCAACTTTATTCATATTACAAGTAAATTACTATTCTAAAGGTAAGAGGGTTGCTTGACTTTAGACTGTCTACACGATCAACACTAGGAGAAAAAAAAAACTGAGTTCGAGACAAACACAAGATGTCAAAGATTTAAATAATTTTGGCAAAAGATGATACAGCCTAAAAACTAAGAACCACATTATAGACTAAAATTTAAAAAAATAAAGGCCTTATTAAGGTGATCTGACAAAGAGATATGAACTCAAACCCATACCAGACTGCACATTTCTAGTCTTGTATAAACAGTAACCTGTATATTCCAAGGCAAGGCTACCCACTAAACTGCATGGATTGGGCTACCACCTGAATTCATGTTTGAACTGCTAGAGCCTGGATTTGCATGGAAAGCTGACTGCCTAGAGGACCCTTCAACCAGCTTTAGTGAAAGCGAGGAGGAACCAGCAAGACCCTTAGGCTCTCCTAAACTCAGTTTCGACATGCCTACTAGTTCATCAACATTAATTGGGCTCTTTGAATGTATTGCCCTTGGTTTGAGAACCTCATGTTTATCCTCCTTAGTGGGCTCAGTACTGTATCCAGGCCACAATGGAAGAGGAATTGGGAAAGGTGAAAAATATGCCGGATACATTATTGGGTAACATGACTGTGAGCTATCAGGCATTGGAGGGGCAGGTTCTCCATCTGAGTTGGTTGAATCCATTGATTCACATTCTTCATCCAAAGAAGGAGGAGCAGGCAATGGGTTGCTGCTTTGAGTTTCAGCTTGTGGATGGTTTCCAGGTAAGAAGTCCAGTGTTTCCATTGGCGCATCAACTGACTGTAGAAATATTATCAGAGCAAGGCATATATAATGATATTGCATCAACCAAAAAAACAAAAGAAATCAGAATCTAAATAGAGATCTCAAATAGGATACCATCAAAGCATATTTAAACTATGGCCCTAGTTTATAACCAGAAAAATACTGCACTCAAGATTCAGACAGAAGTGGCAGTTGTAAATAAAGAAAAAGAGACGAGTACCAGGAATGTTAAAATTTTTACACATGCAAAGGACACGACTTTTTAACCAACCAGAATACCTAGTCAATACAAATTGGAGAGCACATCAAATTGAGCTCGATGAAGTAAAAATTTCATATTTGTGCCTGTATGTGGTAACACGTCCATACTGGTTATGCAGGACAGAGAAGATACTTACATCATCTGGTACAATATCAAACAGGCTGGAACGTCTTTTTCTCCTTGATACATTAGTCTGCCTAATGAAATATTTCTGAGCATGGCTAGCCACTTGAGTAGGTGTTCTCGTTACAACATAATTGCGAGCAATTCCACGCCAATCACCTTTGCCAAGCTTCTGCAGTCCAAGTAAAAACATCCTATGTTCCTCTTCAGTCCATGGAGTGCCTACAGAAAAGAAAAAAGCAAAAACAATTTATAATCTGCTAAGACAAAGGCAAGAGTGCAAGAGTGCAAGAATAGTACAATGCCTTATACCATGTTCCTTAGGTTCTCTTCAAAAATTATAGTTCTAATAATTAGATGAAAAATATAAGAAGCTCCTAGTCAAGATTTATGTCCAAAAAAATGTTAAGGACACACTGCTCACTCTAATGTATGACTTAATCCAAATTTTATAAATGGCTTAAAAATTGAAAGAATTTTATGGGAAATGATAGTTTGGATCTATTGTTTAAATTTACCAATTCCACTTAATACTTTGTTGATTTAATGGTCCAGCCAATATATGTAGATAGGAGAATTTTATAAAAGAAACCTAATGAAATGAACAATGTTTTTAGAGGTGTTTGAAGTGTTTGGGTATTTAGCAGTTGTTGCCAAAGTCAATCACTTTTTATGCAAGGTATATGCCTCTTCAGTATAAGGCATGCTTGGGCACACCTTTACCCCAGAGGCATGTGCCTTTAGGGCTACACACACACATTATTTTGGGCATTGTGTTTGAGAAAATAAAACCACATAAACCCAACCTCAGCACGGTTGATTACCCACAGATTTGCCAACCTTTGTACTTGCCCAAAACCCAACACTATCATCTCCATTGTTGGCAACCAACTGTAGTTCTGCTTTAAGTACCATCATCAATCATCCAACTCTCTGAAATTCAATTTTTTTTGTTCATCTCTACAATTGCTTTTTTTTAACCTCTCTAATAACAATGCTGGCAAAGTATAAATTTATTGGCCTTAACTATATAGTGATAGCTTTGGTTGAGGTGAGTTCAAGGTTGAGTTCATTGGCTTTTCTACGTGTGTGACAATATATGCAGCTAAATCCAGTTAAGTTATAGCTTAAAACCACGGTGTAAAAAAAATTATAGTGATATTATTTTGGATGATCAGGACGAGTGGAATAAATGAAGTGACTATATTTTGGGATTGATTATTGAAAAATAATTACTACTGTTTTCAACTCTTTTATATATTAATATTACTTTAAATTATAAAATATTTTGCCCTACAAAGCTTACGCCTCCTTTATGCCTTCACCCTTTGCTCTATGAATTCGAAAACATAGGAGCCAAAAACAAGAGACTTAACCTAATTTTTTCCCAAGACATAATGGGCATGCACAAAACAAAGCACTTCATAAGGTAATTTTTGTATAAGCCTAAGCTTAATTGGCCCAGCATGACTTATTTTCTTTTATAAGGCTTTTCGGTAGTATCATAAAAAATTAAAAATGTTTTTGCCTTGATTTGCCAAAACATCTTTCTAACGCATCAGCCCAAAACTAATGAACCCTTCATCTTTCATTCAAAAGATGATTTAATATATCTGCTCTACTTCCAATCAATCTCAATTGGAACATTGTTGCTCTAACTATAATGCAAAGAACAAATGAACATCAATTTTATTACCCAATGAAAGCCTGAATGAACATGACACATAAGAATCAATTTAAGAGTTCCCTTATTATCTGATGTAAATAATTGCATCTTTCAAGAAAAACAGTAGATAACCTTTGACAGGCAATCATATAACCACCACCCAAATACTCAATGAAACACTGATCCAGACCATATGATCCAAAATCCCTAGAAAAGGGTATTTTTATGCTATATCTGAAAGTTGACAAGGCCTAAATGGCATTTCAATTGACCTTTCATCCTGAATGAGGACCACCTGTGAGATGGTTCAAACCAACGTTCACACTTACATAAAATCCAGAATATCTATTATAAGGAAGCCTGACGTTACTCAATCCCTTAAACTCAATGATAAATCCAAGTACTGAGCTTACTTGTTTTAACTTCTTAAAATTAATTAGATAATGTAATGTTAGCACCCTTGTAGTTAGGTCAAATTTAAACTTCAAAGCTTTTTTTATTTAAAACAAAAAAGTAAGATCCTCTGCTTATGCTTGTGCTGCTATTATGTTTGTGTCCCAAATGATATCGTTTCAGGTTTAAGGTTAAGTATTTTGGATTTAGGGTTTCATAATTAAAGTTTATATTACAAAATTAACTAAAAACAAGTTTGAACAAACATAGTCTAGGGTATAAGACTATAAGTACAATATCAGCACTAGATCCATGCTTTTTTCCTTTTCTTGAAAAAAACAGTTAATTTATTTATATTTTTCGGACTAAACTATTCAAGCCTATTTATATTTGGATTTAGGGTTGTTCTTATTTCAAATCGTTTGTTCATCCTCTTCATTTACGCTTTATTTGGGATCTTATCTATTCCAATTTTTTCTCCTTTACTTATTAACTACCATAGTACCACCAACAGAAAAATTCAGATTATGCTAATTTGCAAATCACCCAAAAACATTAACCTTAACACCCCCAAATACAAACACCCAAATTCAAAGAACTATCAAACAGTAAACTCCGAAACTGTAGTTACAGTAATAGCACCAATAATCAAACAAAAACAAACATAATATTTAGAACAGTCATTAATTATCCCCTTAAAAATTTCATTTTTTTCTTCCAAAACTCATTGAATTCCACCTCTAATTCCTCACACAACTAACCAAACATATCAAATAAGTATCCAAACTTAAACACATAAACCCAAACTTTGAACAAAACGAATGCAAACAATTTAGTTAAGATCAGCAAAAAGACAAAAGACAAAAAAATAAACAAAAAAACAGCACCTTTTTTACGTTCACGGCAGCTAGAAGACGATCCGGGCACGAAGTCCTCAGAGGCGTAGCCGTCGGCGGCGGCAGAGTGATCAGCAGTCGCATCACCAGGGGAACCCGGATTGTTGGGGTGGAGACCCGAACCCGACCCGGCATAGTGAGTCAGATTGCCCATGCTAGCGCTCTTGCGGATGGAGCCGTCGGTGAGGCGGACGCCAAAGAGCTTGACCCCGCGGTTGGGGCACGTCCGAGAGTTGTGGCCATTGTGGCTGCAATGCGAGCACCGCCGCGTCATGAGGATGTGAAACTGGGAATCGGATCGGACGAGTTGGGTTGGTGGGATCGAAGGATCCGTATTACATGATCCGAGACGAGAGTGTGTGTGCTGCGTTGGAGTTTCTGCGTGTTTGGTGGTTTGTTTTGGGTTGTAATAAAATTGTTTGTTTTTGGTGGCTGGGTTTAGCAGCGGAGCGGAGAGACAGATAGAGAGAGACAAAGAACAAGTAGATTAGCAGAACGCTATCCATATATCGTGGCGTGGATAAAGAGAGACTGTACAGTGTTTCGCAGGCTAATTTTCCCAAAATTGGTCCTTATTTATTATAGCATCTCAATTTTGGTACCTCGGAAAACAAAAAATTAAAAATAATAATTTTTGAAACGAGAAAATAATAGTAACACCACTCAAATTCGATATAGAAATTTGTGGATTTTTGTTGATTATTTCATTATGTAAATACAAATCTAACATGATATACTAAATGCCAGTAATAAATATATTGATTATATTACAAAATAGACGAATCAATATACACATGACACGATTATAAACAAGTTAAATTAAGATTGAATTATTTAACATGATTATAAACTAGTCATATTAATGTTAACTAGTATTTACCATGAACAAAAATGACACAACAGAAACACAACTCATTAACATAAATTGTCACCCATAAACAAAATCATCTTCCAACCAAAAAAGGTACATGCTATTGAAAATGAAAGATAAATTATAAGCAAATGTGAGAGATGATATAAAATCACTGTTTGATCATTTGTAATTATAATGTCATTGACTCATGTATTTGATCATAACCATTGAGTGCAATACATGCTCACTGGTGCACAAAATTTACCCATTAGGTGAATGGAACTGTGGAAATTAAAATGGTTGGATATTTGAGTTTTTATGAGGCTCTTTTTTATGTCGGCGCTTTTGCATTAGCACTTCGATCACATGGTGATATGCATAATAAAGTTTTTTTTGTTTTTTTGTTTTTGTTCAAATCAATGAAGGATAATCGATAACCTATTGCCTATAGATTTTCCTTCATTGATTTTAAAGGAAAAAAAATAGTCGACTATTTTTTAAAATTGGAATGGCTGATTTAAAATTAAGAAAAAAGTTAATTGGAAAGATAAAAAAGTAATTATAAATTTGTATCGGATCATCTTTAATGGGAGGTGCTATTTAGAGTTCAGGTTTTATTTCCAATTTGATACCCAAATAGAACCTCTCCATTAGAATAACTTCAAATGTATTTCTACCATTCGGGGGATTAAATGGGATGCCAAATATGAAAATGGTACCCAAATGAGAGTTCCACATTGTGAATCATGAAATGTGGCTTTAGGATATTCTATAAGATATTCTATCTTCAAGTGTTATTCCCACTTCTTATAAAAAGGCTACATTAGCAACAAAAGATAGAAGAAGACTTCTACTTTCTTACTCAATTTCATTGGATTTAATTTTACATAAGTAATCATCTTCATATAATTATCTACAAATTATGCATATCAAGTAAGAACAAGTATTTTTAAACTTACAAGAGATCGAAGACGCAATTACAACTCATGTCATGTTCATCATTTACCACCGAATATAAACTTTAAATTACTCACATGAGTTAAGTTAGAGAAATTTACTGTGAGGGTAAATATCCGTAAGTGGACGACACATAATATTTACAAAGAGAAAGCAAGAAACAAGCTAACACAACTTTGCTGGAAAGTCTAGTATTACATTATCTTACTTGTTTTTTCTTTCTTTTAAGTTTTATCTTTTATTTTTCTTCAGCTTTTGGGTAAGTTAGTTGGCATTTTGGATGCCCCACCGACCTTTACATTTTGTATGTATTAATATTATATTTTATATAAATTATAGATAAGTTTCTTCGGGTTAGTTTTGACACATCAACATGGAAGGCTAGCTTCCGAAGTTATCTCTTTATCAGTTCATGAGCTCCATGCATTTTGTATGTTTATTGTCATATTCTGTATTCGGTCATTTAGCTTTTAGTGACTTTCCTGCAGGTAAGAGACCCATAAACTTGTATACACAAGGAGTTAAAATATAATGGTTTAGCAAATAAACATAGAAATATAATAATAACAATGTAAAAGAAAGTTTGCCATGTTATGTGGCTTTTTAAAACCTTTGTTTAGCTTGTTTATGTTATATCGTGTAAATCTGAATGATTAGTTAGATCAAAGTTGATAATTTGGTATCCAAATTGTCATAGTTTGATTGGGAGTGCTGAATTTTCTTACCTATTTTGTAAAGTCCAATTATCAGAAATAAGTCTAAAATCCTTTAAATACTTAAGTTAGAAAATTGAAGAAGTTTTGACCGAAATATAATGAAGTGTATTGATTTTTGCGTAATTGAATTCTAATGATTTTTTATTATGTTGTGTAACCGATACACCGCCACGTGATGTAACCAATTCAACTTGTCATAATATGAGTGAATATTATAATATTATACATTACTAATATAAATATATTATCTAATAATACCTTTATATATTGGATTGGCTACACCATATAAGGATGTATCGGATATGCCCAATAATTTTTTCATGAAATTCATCAATCTCGTTCAATCACTAAGAAATGAAAATGTTTTTACTTAAACCACAAAAATTTTCCTTAAAGAAGTATATGGTCATCGTTATTACATAGTTAAAACTAGAGAACAAGAATAGAAGAAAACTCTCAAGTCTCAACTCTTTATTTACCACGTGGGTAAAAGTAAATCAAAGTAATGCGAAAACGGGAAAAGGAGATAAAGATAAAGATTCAGATTCAGATTCAGATATGCCGTGGAAGGCAAGGGGTTGAGGATTAGGCATATTCTTGCGTGTATCTTATCGTACCGTACAAAGAAGATTAAAAAAGAAGCTCATTTACACCTTATCCAAAACCCATCAGATATTATCTCTAGCCTTTAAAAAACCAAAAAAAGACAAAATTGTGGAGCCCACTTAATCTGAAAATTAACGGCTACGATCTGCCTGTTCTGCCGCAATGTTTGAAATCCTGCATAAGATTTTTTTTTTCTTTTTTGTCTAAATGTAATTATTTGAAATCACTTAAGTTAATATATTTTATATAGGTGATGATTTGTGTTCCCTAATTTGTACATTTGCACTCTTTTTTTAATTTTCATGCTTTGAAAATAATGAAAGAAAAATAAGATACTAGAGTGCAAATATGCAAAATATGAGTGTGAAACGCACAACCTTTTATATTATTTGAAAGTCAGAACCAAAATTGAATATATTAATTTTGACCTTATTGGAGACGAATAGGAATAAGCGCGTACGCTATTTATTAATGTGAATTTGATTTCACCTGACCATTATATTCTCAAAATTCAATAAAATTGAATTGGCCAAAATTACCTTAGCAATCAAGTAAGGGAAGTGATGTGAGAGCTTTCAAATTTGTGCAAGCACAAACCTTTAAAGGGTGTTGACGAGATTGACCTTAAAGTCTCATCATATATTGTCAAGGAAGAAGGGCCTACTACACCTACACCCAAGAGAAAATTGAAACCTGTCCAAAAATCTTGGAAAAAGTCCTACCAAGCTGCTTGATTGGAAAGCTCTCCCAAAGCTTGCTCCACCCACTTATCCTTTTTATAGGCTAAACAAACCTCTCAATTTCCTAAATTCCTAGAAAATAGTGACACACAGAAGAATAGTAAAAGTTCACCAATGAAGAAAAGGAAGCGTCCTTTGCCTGCCAAAACATGGAGGGTAGGATTTTAGGCATGAATGATAGTAAAAGGGTACTTTCCCTTAAAAGTAGGTTGCTAAGAAGACAGGTCAAACTTTTCATTGACTAGCGTATTGCTCTTCAGGAGAAGATGCATGTTGGAGATGTAGATGTGAATGATAGTGCGTATCATCCTTATGTAACCCTTGAAGGGGGCTGAAAATCCCAGAGCACATTTTTAACCAACTCTTTCACTACCAAAAGGTAGGGGTCCAATGGCTATGCGAATTGCACTGCCAAAGAGTTGGTGGAATTATTGGAGATGAAATGGGTCTTGGTAAAACCATTCAGGTCCTCTCTTTCCTTGCTGCATTGTATGTATAAACCAAGCATTATTGTCTGCCCAGTTACACTTTTGAGGCAATGGAGAAGGGAAGCTCAAAAATGGTACCCAGATTTTCATGTGCAGTTACTTCATGATTCTGCTTGGGATCCTCATAATAGTGAAAGTTCGCTAGAAAATTATTAAGAGGAACATGTATCATCGAAAAGCACCAACAACTGGGATTCCTTGGTAAACCATGTTTTGAAGTCCGAATCTGGGTTGCTTATCACAACTTATGAGCAACTCCGTATCTTAGGGGACAAGTTACTTGATATCGAGTGGGGTTATGCAATCCCGGATGAAGGACACCAGATTCGAAATCCAAATGCGGAAATCACTCAAGTTTGTAAACAGTTACAAACAGTACACCGTTGCATATCTGTTGGTGGTTATGCAAATGCTTCACCATTGCAATTTGCATCCACAGCATATAGGTGTGCTGTGGTTCTGCGAGAATTGATCATGCCATATCTCCTCCCGCGCATGAAGACTGATGTCAATGCCCAGCTTCCTAAGAAGACTGAACATGTCATCTATAGCAGACCCCATAAAACCTAGAATGGCCCTAATAGACGAATTTAACAACTCAGAAGATGCGTTTATTTTCATTCTAACAACTAAGGCTGATGGATTAGGGACAAATTTGCCGGTGCAAATAGGGTGATCATCCTATGCAGGCAAGGAAGCGAGATGTAACCATACATAGATTGATTACCCACGGAACTATAGAGGAGAAGGTGTATCATACACAGATTTACAACCATTTTCTCACCAATAAGATATTGAAAAACCCACAGCAGAGAAGGCTCTTTAAAGCTCCAAATATGAGAAATATAATCTAAAGTTATGCAAACTGTCAAAACACTGTTGGGCAAACAAAACAAGACCGGCCCTGAACTATTAGGGGCCTCAAACCACCAAAAACAGGCTCTCCATTTGCATTTACATGAAAGAAAACATTTGGATCTTTTATTTGGGCTGAAGTTCTTTATTAAGAGATTAATAGATATCATTTTTCTTGGGTTAATATATAGAAAAGCTTTAAACTTGAAGGCCCGAAACGGTTGTTTCATTGAGCTTGTCTTGAATTCGACCTGAAGAGGATACCTATTGAATATCCATACTAAAAAGCTTAAGCTATTAGGTGGAGAGACCCAATGGTTCTTTATGACCCTATAACTAGAAGCTTAACCAATCTGATGTGAGACTAAAACTCAACAGTACCAACACTAACATTGTCCAAAGGCATATGATTCTGCAAATCCTCAAATTTAAGAATGATAGTAACTGAGACCACAATCAATGTAAATGGCAATTTGCTTCCATGGGGAATGGAAGAAGATTCAGTCGTATGATTTTAAAGGCATATATCATCACATAATGTCATCATCATGAACTGCAACTGCCAAAAAATAAGAAAAAAGGAGTGATGGATCATGAAATATTTTAGTTTGCGTATACCATACCACCAGATGCAGCCTTGGATCTGGAAGCTTAGCCAATGCTTTCCATTTCTGTCCTATTAGCCATATGTAAGTCTGTAACGCTCTTTCAGGTAGTCCCCACTGCGGATGGGAAGAAATCTGCAAGCACACCTGGTGAATATTATCTACAGTGTAACTTGATTTTTGAAAAAAAAAGAAAAAAAAAGAAAAAAAAAGAAGTAAACGATGTTCTCCTTCAATGAGACATGTTACAAGCCAAACATGGAAGTTGAAGAAAGCTTTAGTCAGTGTTCTAATAAGTTTTCAATGCTAGCATCCAAATAAGAGTCGTATTTGATATTTCTTGATTACTCTCTAGATCATTGTCCAGTTCTATAGAAAATTTATCTTAATAATCATGCCACATGAAAATATCAAAAAAACAACTTCATCACTAGTTCATTGCAACAGATTTAGCATAGAGAAAAGTAAGGCATGTACCATAACATTTGGTATTAGAACAGATTCCACTATACAACTGGACTAAAGTCCACAGGAGAAGAAACCTATAGGTTGGATAAAAATGCAATAGTATTGTATATAAACACCATAAAGTCATTGAATATTGGTAGGTGGTAGGTGAGTGAATGATGTCTATAATAAAGGAAAAAGAAAATGACAACCATCGAGCAATCGGGTCAGTGTTGATGGGGTAGGCTGACCAGGATGTTAGGTATGGAAGCTTGGAGGATTGTCATACGTCAAATGTTTCATATTGGAAAAATAGTTTATCTTGGATGAGCTCTTAGACACCCTTCATTCTACACATGCACCATGACATTAAGAAAAACCAAAACTATGAAAGTAGAAAAGCTAAAGCAGAGTTGGGGTGAATTGGAAGTAAATGTGACACTGGGGAGGACAGAAAAATGGGTGACTCATACCTTGGGGGTGATGATTCACTGCAACAACTTTCCAAGCATTTCACCACCAAGTCTTCATTGGGATCTAAGAAGAAAGCCACCTGAAACATTGAAATACTTTGATTCAGACACTCTCAATTATGACACAGACGACTCCCTTACGAAAGAGGGCAAACAGCAGAACTTATTGACTGAGAAAGGAAAAACAGATGACCAATAGAATAAATTAGAGTATTGACGTTTGGACATTCTGTGATATTATTGTATCAAAAAGCACCTGAACTCATCTTTCATGGCATTAGAAACTATTCAATATATTTTCTTCTTATGTAAATTCAGTTTCTCATTACATCATTTGTAGCTTGCAACTAGCCAACTACTGACTCACCAAAATGTATTTTAGAGTTGAAAAGTCAAAAAACACTATATCTTCTGTTTATTTAAAAGGAAATGCTAACATATATCTCACAATTTTTCATTTCCAAGAAATGACATTGTAGAATGAGGCCAATTGGGAACAGGTGTAATATAAGGCTTAGATAGCACACAGCAAAAGTTCACGAACATCAGTAAGCCCAAACGTACAGCTAAACCATTTTCCTAATCAAAAGATGTCATAATATGGCCACAGAAAAAATCAATTGACTTGGAGGTTTGTCTTCTTCAATAGGTTGGGAACTAAAATACTATTTCATTGTAGAGTATAGTCTTCAAAAATGTTTATCAATACGGACAAAAATAAGAGCAAGTGGTTGGTAAATGATTACAGAGTAGCGTTCTTGTCCTGCTGGCATCACTCTGTGCAGTGTTGACCTACAAATAAATAACAAAAGAGAAGAATTCTGCGGGCCTTAGAGTTGTAAATTCTAAACAATTAAATAGAACAAATACTTTTTTTTAATGGTCAAATAGGATAACAAATTACCGGAACAAACAGTTAGTCCACCTCTCCATCATGTCCCCAATGTTAACAATGAATGCCCTGCATATTCAAACTTTGAACATCAGAAAGACAAAGTGACACTTGGTTATTCACACATGCAGTTTTGTAAACATGTAGGATGCTGGTAGAAAAGCCCAAAACAAACACCCTTCCATGAGAATGGTCTAACATAACAAATCTACAAGAGTGCTTAACTTTTAACATCATGATTTAAGCAATCCACATCTAACAAAATCAATGGGATGCCATATCTATCATATCATATTTGTTATATCATATCACCTTGTAAAGTGGGACCGTGAACATATGTGAACCTTTTTGAAGGCATGTACAAGGGGCTCAACATTCTTATGCCAATCATTCATGATCTTGGACTTACCCATCAATATGAAGAACATCTTCCCAGACCTGTGGTTGCTTAGATTTATCCCTACAAACCTGTCAAGTGCTAACAAGAAATCCCAGCTAAGAATATCATAATTGAGCTTTGAAACGAATCACCAGGTGTTCAGTGAGGACTACAAATGACTAAAAAAATGCATGCCTGAAGTCCAGGAACACCATTGGATGCAAGGAGTGTGACCATCCCATAATCTGAATGAGCAGAAGCACCATATATTTCTTCATCAGATGATCCCAGTTCACCTGAATGCCATGAAAGATAGGAAAAAAAACAAAAGAAAAGAGAAACAAGAATAAACAAGAAGAATCAAATTTCAAGTAAAAACAAAAATAAACAAGAATAGTAATCAATACATTATTGAGAAAAAAAAAATCCATGTTGAAGCTTTGTGCTACTACACCTGGATAGTGCAATAGGCGAAGAAATGCTGTTGGCTTATTCAGTGCCCCCACTTTTTCAAAAAAATCCTCATCCAGGTTCAAAGCCAAGGCAATCAGAGAGATTAACCTTTTTCCAGCAGACCTGAGGCAGCAAATTCAACATTAAAAATTCATATACATATATTTATATATAATACTTTTGCAATAAATTTTCATGACGAAGCCAATATGCATAGTAACCGCATTATAATAAAAAGCTCCTAAACAACTATTAATTATCACTGGTGAACAAAAACTCTTGCTAAATACACCATGCTTGGAAGTAAATGGTTACCGAGGAGACAATAGAACTTACAGGACTTTTCTATAGTAGGATTCCATTGTAGGTCTCCAGGAGGGTAGGACATCTGTATATTTGCTTCTCAATTAGAAAACTATTTACTTAAAAGAATGTAATACTCTACAAAATAATTTTCATTGCCATGCTACCATAATTAACATTAAAAAAAAATGCTTCCATACCTTCTGAAGGCCATTGATTCAAATTACTTTGACTTAAATCTTCTAAGGGACCAATATAATAACTCTCTTTCGAGTCACCTGTTTCCCAATCAACCCAAAAGGATTAAAATCAACATCCTTTCTTCTTTGCCATTCAGAACAGCTTACATGAGACAACCAAGCACAACAATCTAATAAGTAGTATATTGAACATTTTTCCCATAATTTACAACAGCAGAGAATTAGCATTACATAAAATTGTTAACAAGCATATAAGCATAACAAATTGTGGCTTTAACCAACATATAACCTATATTATTATTTTTTAAAAAGAACTCTGGATGTAAATGAAATATCCAATTTATAATCTTTTTAAAGCAACTTTACTGCTTTAGTAATAGATTATGAGTGTTGTTCACCCAAGGAACAAATTTTGAGCACCAGTGAGCACTTATTGCACTCAATGGTTGAATTTAATACAATGAGTCAAAAGGGTTATTAATTTCGGCACTTGTTGCTCAAAATTTGTCCTCTGAACAACCCCACTTTTTAGTTTTACTTACAAGAAAAGAAGTGATGAAAATGAAATAATGGGTTGAGTAAGAACCTTTGGAGGTGGAGGTGGGGTCAAGGTTCTCGGCAAAGAGAGATGTGTAACCTCTGTGTTGGTTGCGGGCCACTTTCAATTTATCTTCCAATGGGAGCGAAAAGAAGTTTTTGCTCTGGTGGAAGACTTGCCCAAGCAACTGTTCCTCAACACCATGATTCACTAAGTAAAAGAAACCATGCTCTATGCATGCCTGTATATACAATTATCTTACACTTACATAAATGCATACAACTCTACACAAAACAAACAAATAAATGAATCGAAGAACCTGACGGATTGAATTGGCAGAGGAGATGGGATCCGATGAGGACAAGTCTATGATAGGCAGTTTTAGAACCTCCGTCATCGCCTTCTTAAGCTACACGTCCTACAACAGCGCCAAAACTCCAAGGTAGAGCACACTAGCACAGTGCCACCACCTGACCCTCGCAGTAGAGTTTTGGAGACTGCTGACTGCTGACAGCTGACAGCATCGTCCTTTTATAGTTTTATTCACTTTAATTTTTTGCTTACATTTTAAGTTTTTAACACGATATTTTAATTTTAAAAATTAAGTAAATAATTTTAAAGTCTACTTTACATGCCTAATGGCTAATGTAAAATAAAGAAAAAATAATATTTTTGGTCTTTGTAATTCACCCCAAAATATATTTGGCTCATGTTTTGGTACTTTTGTTTTATGTTATTTGTAATATGAAGACAATTTAACAAACAATTTGAGATAAATTATTCATTATTTTCAATAATAATTTTTTTGGGGGATTGAAAGACCCTCTTATGGGTTTTTTAAAACTAATTTCAATTTTCATTTTCGTATTTATTGCTAAGATTGAGGTCAGAAAATTTTATGTTTTGAACTTTAAGTTTGAGATTTCTTTAAATTTTTGTTTGAAACTCAATTTAAAGGTTATATATATAATTTTTTATCATTTTCGAGTAAAAATCACGAATTTAAATAAGTTAATAGTTTTAACCTGAGAAAAAATTGTCATGTTTGGTGCAAAATGTCATAAAATTGCAAACAATATATAATACAAGGACCAAATGCGAAATTTTGAAACCACATAAACTAAATATATTTTCAAGTTAAAACTCACCTAAATATTTTGAAACCACATAAACCAAAATAATTTTTTTCTTAAGTAAACTCAACTAATGTTTCCAAATGTTAAAAAGATCCACCTAATGATTGATCAACCCAATTTATAAATAAAAAAAGCGTTCACTTTGATAGAAAAAAAAAAAAAAGATATTGAGTGCACATGAGGTAATGTACAATGCTAATAGCCACTGTTTGACAATAACTCTGAGTGATAGTTCTTATTCGATAGTAGTTTTGCAATGACAAACAATTGGTTTGGTAGTACTTGATATTTTTTCAATATAATTTCTATATATATTAAAACATAAAGTACTTTTAATGAATTATTACATTACGAGTATAAGAAGAAGAATGCAAGTAAGAAGGAGGATATCCCCTTTCATATAAAGGATGAAGAGGAATGACACTCGGCAACATAAAGAAACTAGAGATTCTTTTCAAGTTAAGGACACTAATCAATACTTGGAACATTGTTTTTTTTTTTNTTTTTTTTTTTGGGTCAATTATACTTTATACATTGTTAAATGCATACAATAAATATTTGAGTAAAATTTTCTGAATGTTGGGAATGCATTAGTCTATCTCTTTTTAGTGAGCTTTACCATTCTCATCCACAAACGCGTTAAAATATAGCTTAGCTTAATCAAGAAACTACTAAAGCTTTTGAACTCTGCATTGAGATTACATCAACAAGATAAATCCCGCCAGTTTTGCACAGTTTGCCGCCGGTAAAAAACTACAAATCCATCTCTGATCCTCATCATCGATCCAATCACAGGAAGAAAAGAAGATGGCCCATCAAATTAGGCATCTCATTAACTGCTCTTAGCTGCACTTCACACCTATAAAACAGTATTATGTATACTTTAATTGCTTGCTCTCCAATGGGTACCCTTTAAACTCAATCAGCATGAACCTCATGTACAGTAGAGCAGCTTTTTACTCAACAGCCCTTGAAGGTTTCATTTTCCCAAAACCATGCCCCGAGGAACAACAATGGCAGGACAAGGACTCCATTTTAAGTTTAAAAAATTTCAGGTGGAATATCGTCATCTCTTGGAAAATCTGCTCCTTCTAAATCCTCTTGTGGTAGGAATATGATGAGTGATCCCAATGGCTTCCTCTGGACTCTGCTCCTTTTCCTCATCACTGGTTTCATCAGACCTCCACCTTGGTCCATGGTTCAAATTTCTGTCCTCAATTGCATAGTCTCCACGGCTGAGGATTGGGAAAATATTATGAAAAAAAAAAACTAGAATTTCAATAGAAAACCTATTAACACACAAGCAACAAAGCAAGCAAAGAGATTCTAAACGGGCGAGAGAGGTAAACTGGAAAACAAATAATTGTTGATTTCTCACCTCAAGGAGATGTCCACTGGATCATTCTGGGGAACCATATTCCAAGGACTATCATCCCTAGCTGATTGGAATACACTTGGATGCACGTTCTGTGCAGAATCTTTAAACAAGCCATGGTTGCTTCTGGGTGTAGTTACTGCATTAGCCACAGTGCTGCGGTAGTATGGACTAGTATTTTGTAACGGGGTGAAAAACCCATTCTGTTCCATTTCTGGTGACATTTTATCATATTGATTGTCATGGAGACGGCTATTTGAACGTGCTTTTGATGAACTTCTGCTAACGTCCTTACCTGCTGAGGAGGGACTAACCCGGTGACTTCCAGGAGTTGATGCATCCTCAAAATTGAAAGTCTTGTTCAGGCCAACAGAAGGCCTTAATCGCGTTTCAGAATTGGTAAATAACTTTTGATGCAGAACTGAAGAGCCATAGTTTCCAAGTTCAGATGGATAACTGTCAACTAGCCCACCTCTTTTTTTTGGGGTTTCAGATATTGATGGTTTCCAGGGAGGATTCATATGATCCGTCCAAAGAGAAGAATCAATGGATGAAGGAATCAATAAACAAGTTGATCTCAACTCTTGTACCTCAGGAGATGTTTCTGACAATTCAACTTCGCCAGAGGTGGTAACAGCTATCTCAGGCAATTTTCCAGCCTTTACTTGTTGCCGTTGAACATCTGGTAGCAACTCCATGCATTTATCCTGTTCATCAAAAGCATCTAATCATTTAACAAGGGCCCAGCCCCTAAGGTTGCAATCGCTGTCTACATAAACTAACTATTTTCCAGTTCTATTACATATTGCATTACAAATTACTTGGTTATCAAAGTCAAGAATCAAACAAAGAAAATCACAAGGCCAATGAATTATGCTGTCTGCAAGTTGAGTTAGCTTAGTAAGATGTCCTCATGAAGTCTTAATAGATTAAACCACTTACAATTAATCCTGCTCTCCAGCCGCTCATTGATCTCATTCTAGGTAAAACTTCTCCACTGACAGAATTCTTTGAAATGAACTCCTGCTCCATGTTTTTAAGTATTTGATCGACTTGGTAAGCTTCAGAGTACCGGTGGCGCTGAATTGGCAGAGAGGCAGGAAAAGGTAATTCCATGTCATGAAATCTCATCAAAAAAGTTGCTCTTTCAACAAAAAAAAATTACTGAATTAAATCTTGTAAGTAGATAAGACACATTAGAAACTAATGCTACAAGAAGACCAGAAGAAATAGTATTGAAAGGAGTGAGATATCTTGAAGTTCTTAAATGCCACAAAGGTAAATAAAAAAGGCCTGATCCCTTTCATTTGCAGGCTGTCTTTACTAGCTATAAAATTGGGTACTAGCTATAAAATTGGGGAGAGATAATTGCAGAAATTATGATCTACATAATCAAAAGTAAGCTCATACATGCCAAATTATCTTTCATAAAATGGAGGCACACATCAACTGGCCCCACAAGAAATAAGCACCAATTCTCAGGCTTTAAATGCATAATGAGCTACACAAACTGCCAACAAATGAAGATGCTTCCTAGAGATTACAATGCACAACTACGTAGCAATAGCAATGTCAAATGCTGAACTACAATTACTCAATTCTGAACCAAAGTCGACAATAAAAAAAGAGAAGAATTACCTGAATATAGAATACAACAAGAAGACTTCCATTAGTTGAGGATGGATCACCAGTAGTATAATCTAACAGGCACTTGTGGAGATGTTTCTCTTCATCAGAATTCCACGGCAACTCTATCATTCGATCTACCATGTTCCTCCGTATACAAAGCAAACAAATTTCAGTAACCAATATCTCCACCCAGTCCTCCCAACTCCTATATTTGCCTTTTGAATCATCAGTTACATCCCCAAATTGTCCAATCTTCAACTTCTTCTCCTTGACTTTGGTGCAAAGCATTCTTTGATGCATAAATGCTTCAGTAAAAAGTCCACACTCTATCCTTACCCGAACTGCGGTTATAGCCTCACCAAGTGAAACTGACTTTGACACACCATCACGACCAGACCACCGTAGAACCAAAAGAGCTGTATCAGGATTTCCCCTTTCTAGTAGTACTTGTGCAATCTTAGGATGAGTTTCTGGGCCTGAGATCTCTGGAAGAATGTGACATGCTTCCTGAGAAATATATTCTCATAAATAATTAAGCATGTAAAATGACAATTTAAGAATTTTTTCTTATAAGAACATTTCAAAAATAAATAATCTAATTCAGAAAAGACAACAAAATATTTAAACTGTATTCTACAGAATATAGCAACGTGCAACAACACTACAATATTACATGGTTTTCCCCCATAATCAAAGTTGTAAATAGTTTAAAGTTTGATCTATTACTATTTCAAAATTTTCTTACATCCTTGGGTCATGTTAAATAACAAACCATAAACCAATTCAGGAATTTTAATATAGAAAAACATGGTTTTGTTTGAACTCAAACAAGCAGCACTATAACAGATAGTATTACATTTGACTCAAAATCTTATTTGAATGCTCAAGTCAGAATCTCTTTTTCTAGATTAGCAAGGCCTGGATAAGACCCTGTTTCCCTAGAATGCCAAAGTCTGGTTATAGACATACGAATTGTACCTAAAATTGTAAGTAAATAACATCAATTAATCCTGATACAACTGACTAAACATGACTCCTATGGCACGGACAGAACCAAAACTGGTACTCATGCAATCACCTTCTAGAAAAATTGAGCATAACTTACCTGCAGAGCCTCATCTGTGTGATCATCCAAGAGATAAAAAATTAAGGATTCCAGTAATAAATGCCTAGGGACACCAAAGGTAGCTCCAAAATCCTCTAGAATGTGCCTCCACTGCTCATCAGGCAATGTCCAATGCCGGTCGAATAGGTAATATAGAAACTGTTACAAATTAAGGAAACATAGATATCCCTGGAGGTGGGGAAGGCAAGGAATCATGCCCAATTTAGAATATGTACAATTAAGAGAAACTATTGAAATTCTAAGAAATAAAGGATACAATCGCTTGCTTCGCAACCACCAAATCTGAACTACCACTTAGAAAAAGTATATCGACAGCAACTCGAACATTTTCAAATGGATAGCATCCTGCAACCCCCTCCATCTTAGACCTGAAAACTGATGAGACTCCATCCTTCAGCAAAGAAGCAAGTTTTAATTCCTCAACCATTTTCCCTGTATTTCCCTGCTCAATCTCCAGATTTTCCAGGGCATCTTCAATAAACAGAGAACCTTCCTGTCCAGTGGACTCTACAGAGTTATTAACTGCATCAGGCCATGATCGCTTAATTGCAGCTGATTTCCTTTCACGAACAAGAGCACGCCATGATGTGATATTAGTATAGCGAGGCCTCACATTCTCAAGGAATTCATGTCTTACACACCATATCATAATCTCCATATGCTGAAATGAAAATAAAATGTGAAAGAACACTCAAATTATTTGCAGACATACAGGAATTTTTATTGGAAACATGGTCTGTTTAGGAATCCATAATAGAAAATATTTTAATGAAATATTCAACCAAATCGGTGTGGCTATTAATATATAAAAGATTACAGGCAGCAACCTTGCCAGAAGAAAGTTAAAGAAGCACGATAAAAATATGCAACATATAAAACAGTTGATTTCCTATGAACTAAAAATCCTATATGCCGCCACTTCTTATGCTTTCATGGCCTTCGACGTTTGGGCCTTTAAGATGGTAGCTAACAAAATTATTACCTCCTTAGGAGTCTAAAGTATTATGGAAGAATAAAAACTTCAAATTAGAGAAACTAAAACATGTACAATATGATATCACATATAGCAAATATCCTAAAACAAATAAAAATCAGATAACATCATCACACAAAAACAAACAAAATGAGAGAAAGAAAGGTAACATCATCATAGAAAGAACCTGCTTTGCCTTTAATATGCTCTCTTGAAGCTGGTGCAGGTCATGAAGCTGAGCTGAAAGAGACCCCTTAAAAGATGAATCCAAAACTTCAAGCACATTGGATATGCCAGCCAATTGTGCTGAGAACTTAAGAAGTAAACTCAACATAGTTTTCATTTGTTCAGCTTCAAGATTATCTACAGAATAAAATATTAAGAAATACACACTATTAAAATTATTCAAGTATACATGAGCTTAATATCTACAGACTTCAGATTTCAAAATTTTAAAAAAATATATAAGGATACAAATCCCTTGAATTTCTGTGATGATGTTCTGGAATGCTCGCTTGCACCAATCCTTAACAACCACTTCATCCAACAAAAAAGCAATAACTGGATCACTAGACACTGCACTTTCATCCAAACAAACATCTGTAACATCTGTTTAATCTCTGTCAAAGAAAACATGAAATTTTCAACATAAAGATGAGCATCTAACAGAAATGACAGTAGGAATTTCCAAAAGATAAAAGTTCCTACAATGCTTAAATAGGACTATCAGGATGTCATGATTCCTAGTTATTTGTTTAGCTGATGATTTTCCAGTTTTACTTAAATAAATCCCAGATAGAAAAATACGAGTTATTTACCCAAAAAATGAGAAACAAATACTTCTCATTATTTTTACATACTTCTCTTACCATATAAATGGAAAAGAGTGAAATTTTTGTGATTTTATCAAAATTGAACTGATCTATAGGCCTTCAATCTTGAAAATAAAATAAAACAAAACAAATTAGAAAAACTAAAGACTTCATGAAAGGATACAGTGGCATATCAAAGAAACTAAGTTATTCTCCAGGGCGACATCAAATAAAGAATAAAGGCGTTGGACATCAGTAGTTATATGCTCCTCCCCATCTTCTTTCTCTTGAAATCTCTTATCACATCTTTTGGATATAAGGCGAGCTTCTAAACACTGATCGTAAAGGCGACGACATAGTTTAGCACCATTCTTTGGTATCGGAATTCTACAAATAGGGCAAAGATCACACCGCTGGCTACACTCTGCGCATAATGAAGCATGTCCACATGAGTTCAACACATCCATTACATAGCGTCCACAGCTTCTCAAGTCTCTTGTTGCCCGACAGCGCTCAACTTTAGCCTCATTGCATAACTCAATGAGATCAATAGATGCCAAATGTTCCAATGCTTCCTGAAATTGAAATTTAAAAGCAAGATATATAAAACTTCTGATTTCTTTTCAGAGTACAAGGTATTACATCTAACTCCAGCTATTATAGATCCTTCATGGAGATTGAAATTGTTGATACTGTATTGGCCTTACACTGGTTATCTATATTTGGATGACCCCAGTCTGGCCCTAAACCTAGTAAACTAAATATTTGTCTGAAATGGGTGAGAAAAACCCATCAGTTTTACTCCACCGTCACATTTCTTGCTAAGTTGAAATCCTTAGACATACATAAACCCCATCAACCTCACTCAACTTATCTACCTAAACTCTCTTTTAAGAGCTTCTAAAACCCTAATATACAACTTTCAATTCACAAGCTGTAGTTAAATACATCAGGTTGTACGTTAACAACTCTGCTACTGCAATTTTCACATATTAGCCGAAAAAAATCTAAATTGCCAAAAATTTCCAAACCAAAAACCTTGTATAATTCAGAAATGAAATTCTCCAAAACTTCTCCAAACACAAATGTACACAACAGGAACCAAAGTGGCTACAGAGACAGCTAGGGTTTTAGGCAGTAGCCACGCAAGGGAAAATGCAAGCGATTAGAAAATGAAACCTGAACAGCTTGACTATTGTAGTTAGGCTGCGAAGTCTGGGAGCCAAATCTTGTGGCTGTGCCACCATTGACGGAGCTGGAAGGTCCTGTTGGTCCGTTGAATCTCCTATCCATTTCTCGGAGAGTGCGAGAGCTGCTTTGTTACGAAATGTTGGAGAGAATAAATTGGAGAAGTGAGGGTGAGTGGGTTTGTTTTAGGGTTTAGTGATACGAGCCATTGGAGCTCTCACAAAAGCTTCAGAGACAAAGAGAGCGAGCGAAATAAAGAGAGGGAGGGTTTTGGGGAAAGGTTTCAAATTGGGGTTTGCAGGCAACTAGTGAAGGCTGTGATGCTGCAAATTGGGCTGGTTGGATTTAAAAACGATAAACGGCCCAAAGCAAGCCTATCCTAGCCCAACCCAAATATCAAAATTTAGGCCCAACTTTGTCGCGGCCGAAGAATTTGACCTGTGGAAGAAGGGTCTCATGGGAAAAATCCTATATTGAAACAAAATAAGCCCAAGCTAATCCAACATCCTTAATTACTAAGTTGACCATCATAATATATTTTGAATTAATTTTTTCAAAAATTATAGACTGATTCGGTAGAATGTTACAAAAATATACAAAATAGTTCGATAGTTGGCCGTGGAAATAACACAAATATTTCGATAAACTAATGTCGAATGGCTCAAGGATAGTCAACTCAACAATTGAGGGTGGTCCAAATAGCTTAGGCCAACAAAATATAGTATTGCTTAGTGATTTATCAGTGTTAGCCTTTCCCACTTAGTGTCAATTAGTTTTAAAATGGATGTTCTAATTTTCTTTATGGTATAAGAGTAAATTATTTATACACATATCAGGCTCAATGATCAACGTACTATCATATCACTCAGTATAAATTGTTCATGTATTAAACATAACATTGCCTAGTTTTTTATACAATTTTTTTTTTACACCTGCACCAATCTAAATTTTCATAAAACCAAATAAGTGATACATTTAAAACTTACTTCAAAATGTCATGAATGACTAAAAGGTGGCAAAAGTTGGATACTCATTATATAGATGTGTTTATAGAAGAGTGCTCTAAAGTTAATCATCATTCTAGCTCCATTATACAATAATTTCATAATTTTAACCGTCAATTTTGTAGACATTACTTCAAATATCATCATTACAAAAACTCAACCAAATAAAAATTTATTTAACTGTGATTATTAAATAGAGAAACACAATGTTTTTATAAAAGCACTAAAATAATTATAATTATATAATGGCTAAACGACATCTAATTTAGTTGAATTATATAAAAGTAATCTTTGTTTCATAAACATACATAACAAAATATCTGAACTCGATCAATCCGTCCAAATCCATGTCAATCATCAACCAAGCACACACTAGATCGCTCTCATTACCATCTCACCACAACCTAGGCCAACACCAATTCAATTTAGTCCCTCTTCAACCTACGCTAACATTTGTTTCCTTTACCGCACTTCCACCTAACTCTCAAAATAACACACAAATTTCATGATTAGAATCATTCACTACAAATTGTCTATTTATTGAATGGCAATTAAATAAATAAATAAATGATTTATGATTTAGTTTTATTTATTTTTTTAACAAATATGATATATGAAGAGTGATCAAATTTTTTTTGTAAAGATGTCAAATTTTTTTAGCAAAGATGATATTTAAATAATAATATAAAAGATGAAAAATTTGGATCAAGAGGCTATATTATGAAATAGATAGGAATAAATTCGTTCATTGGTCATGTAATTATGATTATAGCCACGTAGTGCAAAATGAAATTTTCTTTTCTTTTTTTGTCAATGTATGCCTAAGAAAGTAAGAATCGTGTTTTCCTTGGGGCAACAAAGAAAGAAGCCATCAATCCATCATGCTTACCAGGTATTGTACGCTTGAGACGAAACTCATCCGAGTAAAGAGGTCAACAGGTACAACACAGGAGAGCGTCTGAAGGGTCCGACCCGGTCCCACAAATAGAAAATAAAGAAAAAATTCAAGGGCAAAACAGTAAAGTCAGAATCGTAACGCCGTAGACGTAGAGCGTATAGCATAGAACAGAACCAAGTCGCTCTGCTCCTCGCTTCGCTCTGTGTATATATATAAGCAGACAAGACTCCATTGCTTCTTTCACAAAACCTACACAAACAAACCCAGAGAACCAGAGCACCAACATCACTGCCTCTGCGTCTGCTCGCACACACTCTCTCTCTCTATAAACTTCTGGGCATACGTATAGATATATAGATATAGAGATATATACATATAGATGTGTGTGTAGGTGGTGGGTTTGTGTGTAGCTAGAAGATAATGGCAACAGCACCAGTGAAGCCGCCGCTGCACAACTTCTCTTTGTCATTCTTGAAATGGGGGAGCAAGAACCAGACCAACACCACCCACCGCTTCCGCCGCCCCGTCTCCGCCGAACCCGAACCGGCCTCCGACGACCCTGACTCCTCAGAACTCCACCACCATCGGGTCGGATCCCGCACCCTCCGCCACCGCTTCTCGCTGACTCCGTGCTCCTCCGAGAAGGAGAAGAAGGTTCACAAGCAGAGAGAGAACGAGGAGAGAGAGAGCGAGGAAGTTGCCGAAGTTCAGAAGCCGTGGAATCTGAGGCCGAGGAGAGCAGCGGCGGTGTTGGGTTTGGCTGCGGCGTCGGGTTCGAAAGCGGTTTGTACAACTGCTGCTGCTGCGAACGGTGAAGTGCACGAAACGGAGGGTCCGAACCCGGTCCAGAGCGAACCCAAGTCGATGAGGCTGAGGGGTTTGGCGGCGTCGGAGGGGCAGAGTGTGGAGAAGAAGGAGAAGCGGAAGTTCTGGATCGCTTTGTCGAAGGAGGAGATTGAAGAAGACGTCTTTGTCATGACGGGCTCCAGGCCCAGCCGGCGACCCAAGAAGCGGCCCAAGAATGTCCAGAAACAGCTCGATGTATGCGCTCTGCTTTCTTCCCTTTTGATTTCATGTGCTTGTTGTTGTTAAATTGTTGTTTCTGATAAAAAAAATAAAATTTTTTGATGATTTTTTTTGGTGGGTTGATTTTCAGAGTGTTTTTCCGGGCTTGTGGTTGGTGGGTTTTTCCGCTGATGCTTATCGGGCTGCTGATTCTCCGGCTAAGGTCTCTCTCTCTCTCTCTCTCTCTCTCTCTCTCTCTCTCTCTCTCTCTCTATATATATATATATATACATATTAAATATCTGTTTGTTTTTTGGGAATTCATTTTTTATGGAATTTTTATGCTAATTAGTAAATTGGATGGTTTGGTTCTTGCAGAGGTAGATTTGCGCCCAAAGATTGTTACTTTCTTGAAAGCTTGCAAATGAAGATGGCTGCATCTCTGTACCTGTTGTGGCGTGCAGACCTCAATTTGAGGTATAATGGTCTGAGTTTTTACGAGAGAGGAGTTGGAAATTTGAAATTACCTGTAGAAGGAAAAAGGAAAATATATATGTGAAGCAATAAAGGAGAAAAAGATGTCTAATTTCCTTGTTCCTAATTGGTTTGTTCTCATTTTGTATTGCTCATTGGGGGCAGGATGCAGGGTATTTCTAGTTGCTTTACATTTAAGTAGTCTAATATGTAAAGATGAACTTCTAAATATAATGTATATGATATAGAGTCAATTCCAAACCTTTTCGCTTCAACCCGGTGTTAATGATATTATTAGGCTTGTGGGGGAGATTCGTCGTGTATTTCTTCTGCTTTTTGTTTAATGATTCTGATCATTTGATTATTTACAACGTTTGACAGACTTCCCTACATCTTTGGGGGGCAGAGTAGCCTAGTTTGCAAACCCTTTTTCGGTACAGGGTTTAATTGACTGCATGCTTCTTTGTTCTGGAAGAGCTCCTCGGTTCAATTGTGCTTCAACAAGAGGAACCCCTTGTGAGGTTGAATTTTAAGTGTTCCCCTGCGTGTTTTCATCTTTTAACTTTCTTTTCATATTTCATACTGATGCTTGTAGCCATTGTGATTTTTGCATAAAGGCAAGCAAATAGGTTATGCATATAGGTTTTGCAGTTATTGTGAACCTAATGTTTTGCATCTTTTAATTTATATATCCACGATAAAATGATTTTACATCTAATATTTAGGCATGTTGGGAATGCTAGGTGTTCCTGTTTTGTATGCATATAGGTTTTCTGTTTGTGTAGGTAGTTTGATTCTTGTAATTCCTTTTTCAAGCATGACTGAATGTAAAGAATATGTCTAGTTTCTCTTCATGATTAGGCTCTTTTTTGGTATCTTTAGAGCAGTATAACATTCTGTAGATCTGAATTAGTTAATGCTCATCCGGTGTATTGACTTTCTATAGATATCAGTCTCTCTGATTTATTGTTTTTCTAGAGATATCAACTAGTTTGACGGTAATCTTTGGTGTTCATTTACTTGTGTTGCATGGATTTAACCTCCTTGCAAATTTGACACCAACGGCATATGTAGCAGAAAGAGACAACAAAACGGTCTTTAAATTCTTACCCATAATCTTCTTTTTAGCTTGCTAGCTGTTTTAGGTCAGAATAGTCAAAGGTTGAAAGTCTTTCAATGTTCTTGTTTTTTTTAGCCATACTTGCATATTGCACCTAGGCAATTGGTTTTGTATGGAATAGTTGGAGTAGTGGGGAACTTGATTGGTTGCATATGAAGATGGTTTTTAAATAGGCTTTTGTCTGTATTGTTCCACTGAATCACTTCATCTTTAATCAGGTAATGGTATGAAGCATAAGTTTCCTGTAGCTTTCTTAATTCATCTATGTAGAAAGTCCAATTTTCTTTTCCTTATGTTATTCTCAATTCAAGTTCCTTTTGTCTCAAAGAGAATAGTAAAACCAATTTCTGAAAGGAAAAAGCACTAGTGATTTTCTTTTTGTCATTGATTAGTGATATACTATTCCTACTGATCATGCATTTGATCTGATTAGTGAGGGCTTGGTCTTTTTATGAATATACAATATTTGACATTTATCTTCTCCTTTACTATCAGGACGGAAAACAGCTTAGATTCAAATGTTTTGCTTCTCTGTTGTGAGAGATTTTAAGCTTCATAACAATTCCATCAATCTTTCAGAGTCAAATATTTTCCTTCTCTGTTGTTCTTTGTGGCTGAAGCCTCAGAGGTGTTTGTGGAGAGCTATAACAACTGAAGAAATACTGGTATTTCTGTGTCAGCTCATGTAGCAATTTTAAGCACTGTGCTGCTTAAATGTTAAAGTTGTTGGCTAGAACTCTGCACTGGAACTGCATGATTTGATCTTCAAGGAAGATATAAGATCTTGAAGCTCCCATGATCTTGGGTAACTTGATTTTTTTTTTCTTTTTTCTTTTTTTTTCCTAATTTGGGGATAGTCTCCAAATTTCTTTATTTTCTATCTATGAATTATGACCCTGTTACATGGGAAGTAGCAAACTTTCCTATTTTTTATTTTTAATATCCAAATAAAATAGCTATATAACTTGCAATATAAACTGCTGGGATCTTGAAGTTATACATAGAAGATACGCAGAAGCCTATAACAGTAATTTACAAAACAGTAAAGTGACATGATTTAATTATATATGTTTCTGTTTGCGTGTTAGTTGTATACAGTTCCATTCTTCGTGACTCGTCCATTATCTTTTGTAATTAGACTGTTGGTTTCTTCCAAATTTCTTTATTTTCTATCTATGAATTATGAATATACAATAATTATATATGTTTCTGTTTGCGTGTTAGTTGTATACAGTTCCATTCTTCGTGACTCATCCATTATCTTTTGTAATTAGACTGTTGGTTTCAATTTTTGAGGTCATATGGATATTATAACACTAATTTGTGTTGTGGGTTCTTACTTATTGTATATTTACAAGTAAACTTGTGACAAAGAAACCTTGCTTAAAGTCCAAGTCTTGGTAAGTAAACTTGTGACAAAGGGACCACAATGTCGTTTTTGTCATTGTCAATGGTAGCCACTTCGGTTTGGAGGTGTCGTCTTCTTTATTAGGGGTGAGGGTCAGTGGGACGAGTAAATGAGGGCAATCATTTTGCATTTATGCCCTAAATAATCTCCTTTTTTTTATTAATTTATTTCGATTTTATTATTATTTATTATTTTTTAATAATCAATTAGTGAATAAATTTACTAAAAAGGGCAATCATTTTTCTATTTGGAATGTCGAGTTTTTTCTTAGATTAAATAATCTCCTTTTTTTTATTAATTTATTTCGAATTTATTATTATTTATTATTTTTTAATAATCAATTAGTGAATAAATTTATTAAAAAGGGCAATCATTTTTCTATTTGGATGTCGAGTTTTTTCTTAGACACGTGGCAACAGTTAGCATTGTTGTAGTATTTCTCTTACTTTTCTAAACAAATTACTCATGATGGTGAAGTTGAAATGTCATAATTATCCATTTTGTTAAGCCATTTTGATAATCGGTACCTTTCGGAGTTTAAATGGAAAAAGATTGAATGGTGTTTAAGGCTGAATAGGGAAGAAAGGTATCTCTCATTCTTACTATATTTATCATATGGCTGTTATGTGGTAGCTTTTACATAAATGATGTGAGAGACTGAGAGATAAGCTTATATTTATACATATATAAATGGGGCATGCAAAATGCTATTCATGATTTAGACACCAAAAATTTGATTCAAGTTTAATATTATTTTTGCACTCAATATTATTAGGCAATTTGTCTCATGCTTGAATTTTGACTTGACTATTGAAGTGCATTTTCTTTACATAGTAAATTAGCCTCTCTTATTGACATCACCTTAACTTTCTTCACATTATCATGATTCATGCAACACTATTAAAATTTGAAAACTCATAAAGGATAATTGTACTATTAATAAAAAAGAAATTTATTAGTCAATATTTAAGTTTTTGTAGGACCAATGTGGAAATAACACCTTCATTATAAATGAAAAAATCAAGAAAAACTTTAGGTTCTACATCATCTCCTTTAAAATTCTAGCTGTACTATCAAAATTTCAAGAAGTGTTATGTTTTTGGTATTAAAAAAAAAAACAGTCGTTTTAACTTGTTTTCCTCTCGTAAGAGCGCTTTTGAGGCAATGCGCAGGCAACTTACAAATATAGAATGGAAGCGTATGAGAATATTATATTTATATCATGTGTGAGGATACAAAATCAATAATATATTATCTTCAACGGCAAAACCGTGTATCACATCACATCACATCACAATGACTATTTGTTTTCATATAAGAAAAAAATGCCAACTTTGACTTATCTGGTTAATTATTAAGGATTAACAGTTTGATTGCTTACACATTGCCCTGACCGGAGCCTTCAATGTGCGCATCTTTGAACAACACTAAATGCACAGCTCATTTTAAATACACAATTTCTTATAATAAAAATACCTATAAAATTTTGAAGTTAACATTTATTAAGTGGTGGGTGGGAACAATCAATGTATGTGGGAGTATATCACTTGGGGCACACGAGAAAGTTTCATTGGGTGTAATTCAAAATTCGAGGTCTATCCTACTCATTGCCCTACCTCTAATTTCTTCCCTGCAACTCCCTTCTCCTCCGTTTTCTTTGTTTTACTGGCCTCCTTCGCTACCGCCTACCGGTGTAAGTAGGAGAGAGAGCGGGGGTTGGAGGCGGAGAAAGTGAAGAGTGGGTAAGTGGAGAAGGTCGCCACCTAGTCATAGTTGGAGGGGCAATACAAGCCTTTTGTTTTCATAAACAGTATCATTGAATGTTAAAAATGAGTTGAAGAAAAGAAAATGTTAAATAGGAGGGTCAAATGGTCATTATCAGGAAAAATCCTTGAACACAATAACATGGAGAAACCCTAGAACACAATAACATCAGCCATGCAAATAAAACTTGTTGTCTTTGTACACATGTATGGACCTCCAACTTTGACCATCCATGTAACTTGCAATCTTCCTTGCCGTGTATAAAAATGTCGAACCATTCAAAGCTGCAGAAGAATTGTGTTGTATGCCAAAAGTTAGGTTTGAATGATATGTTGGATTGAGATGGAAACATAATATATATGAACCTCTTTATTGGGTTAGAGAAGTAGTGGCTCATGACCATTATATATTAATTGCACTCTTTATGGTACTAGTCTTGCAGTGAAAGAAGCCATGTATGTTCAACAATTGTCAACCACTCATCAAATCATACCAAACAAATAAAATTGTATAGAATCAATTGTGATTAGCAGGCTTCACTATCATTCGATCAATTCATTTCTCACGAAGATACTTCAACCACCTGTTGGTGTCTTTGTTATTACTATTACTTGAATGCCATATTTAATGAATCATATTCCTTGGCAGAGTTTAATACTTTAAAATATAAATCATCAATTAAGATTTATTAATTCTTTGATTTTAACTCTCATGATTTCGAGTTCTTGTTCCTCAATTAGATTTTAGGTTGTCATTAGATATAAAATATATGTTTGAAGTAAGACAGTTAATAAAGTTTATTAGAGCATCCGCAATAGACACGACAAGTTCCTTTTTGCTACTCCATTAGGTGTGTCACTTTAGACTTTTATGTTCTAAGAGACTCATCAAATGCAGTCATCTTAATTATTGAGGACCCAATCTCTACTCATCTCTTCAACCAATTTGTTGTAATAAAATATTGAGCATTTCAGGTTGGATCGATCGGTGCTGCAATCATGCATGCAGGGGACTAGGATGCTTGATGTTGCAGAATTTGTTGGAGCACTCGTTCATGCGCGCAGCTTCCCATTTTCTTGTTGTCTGCCATATACAATGCAGCAATGTTTATGTAAGAGATCTGAGATCATTGAGAAGATTATACAAGATTTTTTGTACTATCGATCTCAACTCATCATGACATGTGTCGTATCATCTCTTTTTGATACAATTAAGCCTATATTAGGGAGAGTACAAAACATAATCCCATTACTAGTAGTAAAGGTGATGAATCCCATTAACATTTTGAGCCTGGTCTTGAGGACACTGCCCAATACATAGTTTAAAACATAGCTCGATCAGGAAGCAAATCACAAGTGCATGCCTAGGCATTTTTTATAACACTCGTCATCATCTGCACTTGTATATCCAATAGTGAATACTAGAATTGCCATTATCACCACATAGCTTATTGCTTGCACAATCTTTAACTCCATTTTGAAATTTCCTTAATAATGGTCAGGTCAGTAGACCCTCCATTTCTGAACCACTCTAATGGTCTGGTCAGGTCAGGTCAGGTCAGTACTCTTTTCTTGTGCCGAAGGAGCCCAAGGGCCCAAAGCAATCCAAATTATCAAAAACGAGTCTGGGCCTACTTTTTTTGTACAGAAGCCTTGTTACATACAACATGGGGAGGATGAGAATCTACAACACTATGAAAGCCCAAATTTAACTCTCTCTCTCTCTCTCATTGAATCGAAAATTAAGGACGAGGCTATTCCGATCATCTTCAATTACTAAGTTGATCATCTTTGGGTTTTAGTCTATGAAAATATTGTGTTATTTCGGTGGCAAACTACTGAATTGTTTTATATATTTGTGCCATTCGACCATAATCTACTGAAATGTTATTGTTATTTCGGTAAACTATTATTGAATGACCCAAAAGTGGTTAACTTAGTAATTTATAGTGATTGAAATAGCTGGAGCCTAAACAGAAAAGTCAAAAATCTCATAAATTATTATGCCAAGCTTCAAATACTGGATAGAGTTTTATATGGTTCAACCCAAAGACCCTACAGGATCAAGTGGACCCGAGAACTTACAAGATTCTACCACAACTAAAAACAAGTTAATAAGGTGATTTGCTTTAATAATTAATTGGGCAACCTCATGCAACAAGCAGGAGGCTTCATGATCAAGCTCGTTGAATTATCAATTATGCTACTACTTTTGATCTGAGAAAAAGCTCATGCCAGCTTAAGATTGTTTCATCCCATTTAATAATGCAAGTAGACCACGTTTAAGCCCAAATTAAATTAAACACCATCATTACTCAAGGTCATAGGAAACATATGGGAACCTAGAATTCACAAAAAGCTATTCATTTCTTTAGTCAACTTGGTCGCTACCTCTCATGCTTACAACCAAGCAAAAAATAGGTTGTTCCCAAATCATAATTATTAGTACTTAATTCACCAAATCAAATCATATATATAGTTCAATGTGGGATCCATATGCTTGTTATTTCTCTACTTATTCTTATTTTACCTATAATCTTAATTTTATATTTCCAATTTAAGAGTATATAAGTATAAAATATAATAAATTTGTAGCACTTTTTATGTGTAGAATCACATTTACAGATTAATAATCCTCAAATTTATAATACATAGTTATGATCAAAATGAGTAAAAATAAATATGGCTTATAATATATATACAATCGGACTCCAATAGATATTCAATCCCAAATATCTTCAAATTCAACTTTCTTCATTTGAAGTAATGGCATGATTGAGCTTGAGTGTTGATTAAATTTTGAGAGATTGGCTTTTTTTTTTTTTTTAAGAAAGAATAATCTTGTACCAAAAAGAAAAAAAAATTATTCCAAATGATTAAACTATGATAACTTATTATGCTCTGTCATTCCTAATAATTTAATGAAAAAGCCCACCAACAAAACATGCTTTTCCAAACATAATCCTTAAAATCATACATACTTTTCAGATTCCGAAACTACCCTTCAGCTTGCTTCTTGGACCACCTCATTCATTAAACTAAACATGGGCATATGCGTCAATCGAGTTGTACTTGCAACCATTAGAAATTCAAATAGCGTACGTGCAGCGCACGTGCGACCCAAACCCGGAACATCGATTAACGGAAAAACCGAATTAAGCAAAGTTAGCAAACGATTCGTGTTCAGCCGTTGGATCACATGGTGACCAGCTCAGCAGGTCAGAGACACGTGGGACCCACCCAAATCGCTTGAGCAAGTATCAAAGCAAAGCTGGCTTTTTTTTACAGACCCTTTCTTTATAGGTGATGGTCGCACGTGCACGTGTGAGAAAATCCTGAAGATCGACGGTTGGGATTCGTTCCTGCGCATCGGACGGCTGGAAATCAAAGTCCGTACGCAGTGGGGAACCGACTTGGCCGGTTAAGAAGGTGAGAGGAAGGCGTGGGAGGGAAATTATTAAAAAATTGGGGAGCAAATGATTTGGGTTTTGGGTGCCTTGACCGTTGACCAGATCCAGCAAAGACACGCAGGGTAAAACTTTGACCGAAAGTATTCCACGTGCGGGTGGGGGCATGCTACACGTGTGCTTTGCTGTCGGTCGGCTCCATAGAAAACGGTGGCTCCACGTAGGATCACATGAGTCGTAATAATAGAGGGAGACCCAAGTTGGGTAGGAACTAGGAAAGCCCCAAGTGAAAACTGCCATCGAATCGGATGTTCCATAATTACTGACTTGCCCTTTGTCTTCTTTTTTTTTTTCATGGTGTTTTTGCTATGCTGTTTTTCTTCTTCAGCCCACTTTTTCTTTTTTAACTTTATCTTAAATTATTAATTTTTGTTTCAGTTTGATGTTGTTGAAGATTAATTCATACATCAACCAAATTAATGTGCACACTTTGTCTCTGTCTTAAAAGTACAAAAATAAAGTGCCTTTATTTTCTTTTATCAAAATTGTGTGTGGGGGGGTGCGTCACAATTATGGAAAAAAGTATTTAAGGAAAGCATATGTCTTTTCTTTTCTTTTTTCAAAATCCACTAAAACCTCATTAAAAGAAGGAAAAAATAATATTGTAGAAATGGGAATTATCTTAATTGACTAAAGAAAGTAAAGACAAATGACATATCTTTTATAAGTGCATGTATTTTTTTTCTGCATCTTCTCCATTAATGAGCATAATGAACTCAAGTCACAGCTGCTCATTTCAATATGAGATCCTTGACTTATTTTTATAATGATTCATAGCTTTCATTAATCAAAGTTGACAAATTTTTCATACTCCCAAGTCTAAATCACCAACAGTTGATTTCTTTGGCAGTTTGTCAAACAATTGTTTTAAGATATTAACCTTGGAATCGGTATCTAATGCTAGTTTATTATGAACACTCAGCATAAGTGTTTGTTAGTTTAACAAAAAAAGATAGCTAAAATCCATAGAGATAAAGACCCAATTACAGGTTGTACTTCTATATATAATTGGTTCTACTCTTAGAAAATGAATAAATAACAAGAAGGAAGCAATTGGGTCAGCATAGCAAAGATGTCAATTTTTTCCAACCCAGATTATTTGTATTAAGGTTATTACTTTTAGTACGTAGGAGATTATATTGGGTTGATTATATAATACAAGATCATGACTCATGAGAAAACCTATAAAAAGATATAAGTTTATCTTCTTTTTATGTTTGCTATTTGACATTGGGAACAAAAAATATAGTGTTTTGCATATCAAATAAAAGTGATGTGAACTAAGATTGTGAAAAGTATTCAACTATTTCATAGAGTAATAATTATTTAGCAACTAGTAAGTACAAGCATTTAATAAAAATATATTTGAATTATTTATTGGTTTATATTTGATTTTTAATTATAATAATCCATCTATTAGTACTCCATAAATGATAAATTCATAACAAATTTTGTGTGTCATATCACATTCTTAAATTCATAACTTTCAAATTTGAAATAAATAAAAAGAAGTATAACATATAAATTATATAATCCATTTTATAAACAAATTGAAATTGAAATTGAAATTGAAATTATTTATATTTTTTATTAATAAACATGCCCATATTGAGATAACTTTTATATGTTATGAGTATTGGTACCACAGCTTTTATCCTGATAGTGGTATTGGCCGGTAAGGATCTTTCTCTCTTGTGAAAATAAGTTAAGAAAAAGACAAAGCACAGAATCAGAAAACTTTTTGTGTAAGAAGGAGCCTACTAATTAGTGTGAGAGTTCCTTTTATTTTTCCTAACTTGTTTCAGGACAGAAGAACTGGCCGGTAATATAGAGAAATTCATATATACACTCCAAAGATATATACTTTTCCATGCTCATGATGTTCAAATCATGTTTTTGAAAAGAAAATATTATGAAAGAAATAAATAATAAAAATAAATGGCAATCAGTGTGGGTGTGATGGGTGTATAATGTGGTTGGTGGGGTGGGATCAAAGGGGCATGAAATTAGTGGTTATCAACACATGACATGACTCAGACTCACAGCCCAGCCAACCAAGAAGTCTAATCTAATCACTGGGAGTTGTACCCAAACGGGACCCACAAAATTAGAAACTCCAAATCATTGAACACAGCCGCATGATCCAGATGCCCATATGTCTCAAGGGCAATACCGTCATTTCAAACCCCGTCAATTAGGCAGATAAAAACAAGCACCGGGTGGGAAGGCCGGGTGGGGAGGGGGGCCTCGCATCACGTGCTGTTCACATGGGAAAGAAACTTGTACGGGCATGTGAGGTGGATTGAAATGGAAGGAAAGGAAGGGGCCAACCTCCACCATGGGATTGTCGGATAATATGAACAAACAAAACCCAAGCCAATATCAGATAAATATCTGATAAAATTGAGTGAGTCTTCCATAAGGCATGTTTCATGAGGACATCTCTTACAAGAAGGAAGGTAGGACTTACCATGTTGTAAGACCTATCTTATTGTGAGAGATGATCTAATAGGACATGCTCCATGGAGACTTAATTAATAAAATTCTTGCATCAGCTTTCGGACTATTTTTATAACTCTTTGTCCAAATTGTAATAGAACATTTTAATAAGGCTTTATAGCAAGCCATTCACCTAGATTATAACATTGTTTGTACTTTATCATTCGAATTAAAAATTAAATTAATCTATCACCTTAATTTAAATATAGTCACATGCTTCTTAATTGACCTCTTTTCCAAAAACATTTTAATTTTTTCATCTCCCTTTCTGCGCGAGCACAATGTAAGTAGGGTAGGGAGGTAGGTGCGATCGGCTGAGAAAGGAGGGGGGTGCGACGGGGCTAGAGAGGGTGGGGGAGGTGCAACAGGGCTGGGACGGAGCTCTCAACCTTTTTTTTAAATTAAATTATTTATTATTATTTTTATAATAGAAAACTAATTTGTAAAGACCAAAATACCTTTATGTTTAATAGAAATATTTACGAACGTGGACGGAAGTTGTATATTGTAAATTAAATTAAGGAGGTAGATTGATTTAATTTTCAATTCGGGTGATAAAATACAAACGAGATCGTAATCTAAATGAGTGACTAAAAGCATTTTAGTTTCTTTTCTTTTCTTTTTTCTAGATAAAAAAGGAATAAAAAGTTCCTTTAGATAGTATGATGACCCACCATTTGCATCATGCCAATATTTGGTAGGAGAAAAAGTCAATTATCGATATCCAAGATTCATTTTAATTTTTTTTTTAGAGAAATGACCTCATATTGTTTTAAGATTTTATTTAGTCATCATTAACTAAAACTAAATTGAACCAAATAAATTATAATACTTTACCAAAATCCAAGACACCGTAAGCCATAAGCTCCAGAATTTTAATTATAAACCTTAAATTATATTTCTAAATCTTAAATCTCATTTTATACCCTAAACCAAATCAAGTGTAAAGTTATAATTTTACACTCATAAGTAATGGAAAAACAAAATAGGCAAACTGATATTGTCGAAAGCACTCAAATGTATGACATCATCATATGAATCGTGATTAGACTTTTAGTGTTTAACACATTAAAGAAAATTCACATTATGTAATGTCAAAATATTTTGTTAATTTAAATGTATTTGCTATATTAAAGAACCAATTATTTAACTTTAAACTTTTTTGTTTTAGAAAACATGGAGAGGATAAATAGAAAGAAATTAGTGATGGAACAAGTGGAAAAAAGGAGGGACCAAGTTCACGTGAGAATCACATGCCCAGGGGGGGGTCAATGAAAGAGAGCCTCGTACCCCCCCCCCAAAACACACGGCAAGGAAGGATGGGGGGCCCCCCTGAAGGGCGAAGGGCATGATGGGAATGTCGCCTGGTGGGAAGGCCAAATGAGTTAATGACTAAATAGCGGAGATGATGATGATGTGTCATTGGGAATCGTGGCGGTAGGGAACACGTGGGACAGCTAGCACGCACGTGTGGGGACACCTTAATCATCACCCGACATATTGCCGGTCCCCAACTATTAAATTATCCCCACCCATTTTGAAAAAACTCCATCATCTTCATCATCATTACCATCATGATCAATTCATCATCATGCTTTTTATGACTTTTCTCAAGCTCCCTCTAAACGCTCTTCTTATTAGTACGTGCTTATGCACGCTCTCTTTCTCCGCAATCTGGCTTTTCTGCAAATTTATAAATACAAATAGATCACAAGTTTTTAATCACGAATAATTCTAAATGGATCATAATTTTTTATTTATTTTTATTATTATAGAGAAGGAGAAGAGTTTTAAATGGATCATATTTAGAGATTGAAACACCCTATTTTCAATCCAATTCGCTCGAACCACACCACGTACTATCTGTGTTACATAGATTTGAAAACACAAAATTTGAAAGAAATAAACAGAATGTTTGGTAACACTAATAATTGTCAGGTGCATATTATTTGTTTGTGCATCTTGAAAATGATGTATCATATGATATTTGATTTTAAGAGTATATGTACATAAGGAACAATATATATACAAAAGGATATTATTGCAATAGAAATTAGTACGTACCGAGCAATATTGAAAAACTAATTATACTGAGACATACGTTGATGCGTATATGCATGTGTACCTTATATACAAGAAAATTATTGTCTTTGATGAATATGGTCCTTTTTATTTTAGAAGAATATAAATATGATCCTTCAATGAAACATACCAAGTCAATTATGTCGTGATCATGAAAAAATATCATCATCATGGTTATCATAATGCTCGTTGTCACAAAATGCATGTAGTCAATTACATCAATTATATTGTCTTGCATTATTTTCTAGGCTTTTTAGCAAGATACCCACATGAACTTTAACTCGATTTGCATGTTACCACCTAAATTAAAAATTGAAGCAAGTTGCCCCCTGAATTAAATTTTATTTGCACGTTACCACCTTCATCCAAATCTTTAGGGGTTTTTTTCACTTGTAATTGGTCACCCAAGTTTTTTTTTTTATGAATGGACCAAAAAACCCTTAAAAATTTGGATGGAGGTGGTAACTTGCAAACAAAATTTAATTTAGGGGGCAACTTGCTTCAATTTTTAATTTAGGTGGTAACATGCAAATTGAGTTATAATTCATGTGGATATCTTGCTAAAAAGCCTATTTTCTATTAAAAGCAATGTCTCCCATTAAACCTAAATGTTTGAAAATGATGACAATCTTTAACTTTCTTTTGGTAGACAGAAAATCAATAGATGAGACAGAGGTTCCAAACTTCCAACATTGAAAACAAAAATTAGATTAGAATTAGGTGTTATCTCACATCAAATAAGCAAGGAGTTATTTATTGGTGTATAAAGAAAGAAATCACACAAAGTGTGAATTCTTTTATAAAACCACCTACCCATTTAGTATCACGAATAAATTAATAAAACATGTGATGTGTGCAAGCTTATAAAAATACGTAATCGGACTCTTCAACTAATTTTCACACAACTCAAATTATAAACTTAAGTGTGTAAAAGTAAAATTTATAATTTTTATCTACCACGAAAGTTATAACTCCTTATAAAAAAGCTTAAGCCATATAAAAAAAGTCATTTAATTATTACTTTCAAGGTTCAATAATAGCCCATGAGACAATAAGACTTATAAGAGTGAGAAGTTATGTCAAGCCACCTATTAGCTAGCTAAATAGGCTACCATAGATAGGTGCACATGTAAACAGTAAGCCTCTCATGGCAAAACTTGCTATATGAGAATATGAAATACCAATATTTTAACTTCAAAAAAATATGGTATCACATGTATTGAAGATTTGAAGGCAAGAAAGTGACTTTGGGAAGAAACATTACAAACTATATATATATTAATTTCAAAATAAATGTGATGCATATATGCAGGTACATATACAAGCCAATGAATTAGATTTTGCAGTCCCATCTAAGAAATTTCGCATGATTTTCTTATTGTGTTGGTGGTTCCATTCCATGACTAGCAGGTGGGGAAAGTTTTTGCACTCCAAAAATAAATTCCATACACTTCTTATGTATTAGTTGTGAGAGTACGTTGTCGCTTCTAAATTAAGTGCATATATCACTTCTCTAATTAGTACTTGTTCAAATTCTGTCAGCTAAACTTTGTTTATATAATTTTTTTTGTGTAAAAAATTGGTAAATATAGAACATAATCATTGGGAAAGTTGATCTCCAATCTCATTATTTAGTACATAAAAAAGAAAAGTTTTATGGTCAAACAATTTGATATATTATGTGGGGAAAATTATAGCAAAATAATTTTTTTTGTGTAAAAAATTGGTAAATATAGAAAATAATCATTGGGAAAGTTGATCTCCAATCTCATTATTTGATATATTATGTGGGGAAAATTATAGCAAAACGATTTTAAATATACCTATATTTTTAGTTGAGGATCCCATTTCCACTTTGATTCAATTAAGTACTATAATTAAATGTTAGCCTCAGTCAAGGAGTTTTTGTCAATTATTTTAAAATTTGAGTTACAAATTGATCATGTGTCAAGAACATTACCAACTTTAAGGATAAAAGTGTCTATTAATCTAAAAACAATTTAAAAAATAAATCTAAATAATGATAAAAAAATAAAACTAAACTAATTAAACAAATAAAATTATAGAACATATTAATTAATCAACTAAACTAAACTAATTGAAATACAAGTAATAATAAACTAAACTAATTAATTTAAAATGAAAAATAATTAAACAAAACAAAATTGGTTAAGGGGCACGGCAGGGATGGGAGGGTTGCGATGGGGATAGGGGAAGAGTGGGGCGAGGGCGAGAGAGCGAAATAGAGGAGAGGCTGAGAGAGATGAGAGAGAAAGTGAGGCACAAAGAGAAGAGAGGCGAATGGTTGGGTGGGGGAAAGGCTTCGGATGGGGCTAGTTGGTGGGGGGAATGGTGGGCAGGTGGGGGAAAGAGGAGGCCCCATTTTTTAAATACAGTTAGTTAAATTTTTTTAATTTTTTTAGGAGAAAAAAATTTTTGCCCTTAAAAATTGGTCACATGGTTAATTTTAATGGATTTTTTATAAAATTAACGAATTATTTTTGACTGAACTATAATCGGAAAGTTGAGTCTTCAATTAGAATATTTTAAAATGTTGCATACACAACTACAAAAAAGTGTTAATGTCACTCCATTTTGCTAAAAATTTCCCTTTAAAAAATGTAATATTTGAACGTAATGATCATTTAGATATTAGATTTTAAAAAATTAGAGGTTGGGTGAGTAATATAGGGTTCAAATAGCGGAACACAAAATTGAATATTTTCCTCGTTTGTTGCCTCAGCACCCAATAGAGTATTGTCCCATCATCGTCCAACGAGGGTGTAAGCGTAATTTGAGATGATACTTATTTTGAGTTACGTGCAGATATTGTCCTCCTCATCATTGATTAACCTACAGCCATTTTTTAATTAAAGAAAATAAATAGAAGTTAATGATTAGCTCATTATCTTTGGACTCTTTTCTCATTTCCTGGGGGCCAACTTGCTTGATACAAGAACCTGGAGATTGAGACGGAAACGGAGCAACCCCACAAGCCCCCCCACGCTCCAAATGGTACACGAACGGTCACTCAGGTCTCCCTATTGGTTGGATAGTGGAACTTGGTTTCCACGCTCTCGGGAGGAGAGTGGAGGGTAGGGGAGTGATGAAGTGAGTGAGTTCAAATGATTGTGATGAGGAGGGTGTCGGGAAGTGGAGGGACAAGATGACACGCACGATTGTGTGTGTGTGGGAAGTGGGAGTGGGGCCCACAAGGTGAGGGGAGGGGTAGAGAGCGTGGGATAGCACGTGTTCCGAATGGGAGTGGGACCCAGGGGCAGGACATGTTGGTCCACGTGAGTTTAGGGCCGGGGCCAAGGCCAGGGCACCTCTGCTCTTTCTTTCACGCTTACGCTTCCCTCATTTTCGCAATCCTCTCTCTCCACGTGAACGCCACTGTCCTGTGTCCCCTTCTTTCCTTCTCTCTCTCTCTCTCTCTCTCTCTCTCTCTCTCGCTCAATTTCGGCTTGGCTTGCTAGATATAGTAACCCTTTTTCTTCTTTGTTTTTCATGAAAAAAAATCCAACTGAGATGGAGCAACTCTTTAATTTGTTTAGCAGATAATGTGATACATATCAAGCACAAGGTACAAGGGGTGTGTAAAAACTGGCCAGGCCGCTCAAAATGACTAGATCAAATCGTTAAAAATAAGTTTAATTTGATTATTAAAAAATTTAGAAGTTAAACCAAATTAAACCGAACCGAATCAAATCGTTTTTACCAATTCAATTGCAATTTCAAGAGAGATTAGATTAGGGACAGATCCAGGAGCTTTAACTTGGGGGGTCAAGATTAGAGCACTTTCCAGTTTGATGCGGCTAGCAAAATTTTCTAAAGACCACTACTGACTTGAAAAATTTTTGGTCATTATTTATAGCATTTTTAAGTATTTTATTTCTCATTTCTAGTATTTGGTAAAATTAGATTGTTATTAGATTTTCATTTCTATTTCATAAGTTAATGAGGTTTTTATTTTAGTAAGTATAAATTTTTTGTGTCTTGATTTAATTTTGTGTTTATTTATTTTAAGCTCAAAAGAATAAGAGGGTCAAAATAAATAAAATGCAAGCGAAGACTCAGCCCTTGAGCCCAAAGCCTCCTCCCAGTTAGCCCAACTCCATAAGCAGCCCAAAGTCAAATTAGTTCAACGCCCACAGCTTCCTCAAAACTTCCTCCTGATGAAAATGAATCTATTGCTTCCTCATGAGGCTAAACTAAACTAAACAAAACAAAAAACGCAGAACAAAGGTGGTGTTCTTCAGCCTTCAGGGTTCGTCAAGGCTTGGGCGGTCACCGACGGGCCTTGGGGGGTCGCAGTCGTTGGGCTTGGAGGGTCACTGCGTTGAGAAAAGGGTTTCACTAGGAAAGGATAGCCCGACTCCCCACTTCTACACATGGATCCGTCCTTGGCTTAGATGGGCTAGCCTACACTTGAACTGAATACCTTCTATAAGGAACATAAGCTCTAACAATTTTGTATGTCTACCACTAGTTGACTAAGGGCCAGTTTGGGATTGCTGTGTGGTGAGAAAAAGTTGCTGTAGCTGTGTGGTAAGAAAAAGCTGCAGTGAGATAAAACAGTTAAATGTTTGGTAAACTGTGTTTTTAAAAGTGCTGTGAATCTTAAAAGCAGCAGTATAATGTTTGGTAAATTTTGATGTAAAAGTGCTGTGATTATGTATAATGAACAAAATAGACATAGTGCTGAAAGTGCATTTTAATTTTTTGTTTGGTAAAACAAGAATGCTTTCACTTGCTTTTTTTACTTTTAATTATGATTTTTTTTACTTTTATTTTTGTTTTGTTTTTTCTAACTTTTCTAAGTTTTGTTTATGATTTTTTTAGTAAAAATTATTCTCGTGACTTACATATATAAAACTCAATTTATATTAATATTTTTATCATTGTATTTTGTTAATTAAATGGTAATTAAGCTATTAAAATTTAAAAATATTACTATTTTTATCATTGTATTTTGTTAATTAAAAGGTAATTGAGCTATTAAAATTTAAAAATATTACTATAATTTTTTAATGAGAGGGATAAAGATTGTTATTTTTTAAATTGGGTGAGGGCAATTTCGTAAGTTATTGCTGCTTCCCCCCACAGTAGATTTTGAAAGCATCTCTTTAGCTACTTTATCCCAACCCTCAAAATCTGCTTTTTCTCACCTCTGTTTTCAAAATAAGCAGATTTTACTTTATTAACTAAACACCAAAAACTGCTTTGAAGTAGAAATAAGCAACTTATTTCCAAGGCACCTTAACCCCAAACTGGCCCTTAGTTAGGCCTGGTATCGGTTCGGTAATCGAACCTAGAACTCCCAACCAACCAATCGAGTCAAAATACCAAACTGCCAATTCCAATCGATTCGATGGTGATTCATTATCGACAATATTTTCCAAGGCACCTCAACCCCAAACTGGCCCTAAGTCTTTGGCAAAATTTGAATGAGAGATATGATCACTAGAAAACTGTGATCCTTCCAAAAGCTTGTCATGATTGGATGCACTTTGACAAGACCGACCCCGAATTCCACCCTAGAACTCGGGGCGGTCCTGCGGGAATCCAATATCAAAGGAAATCCTATCGAAAATTCGGCAGAACTTCCCCTGAAAATAGACTAACCCACTTATAAATAAACATGTGAAAGCATTTCTAATGCTAGCTCCTCTACCACAGACAAAGGGTCTCCGACCCGAATCACAGTAAATCGAAACCAACGTGAAACTTAATTATCAAAATAGTCGTCCATGCCGTATACAGTTCGACCATCTTTAGTTAATACAACCAAATAAAAAAAAGGGACAGAGATTTTACAAGGTAACAAAATCAAAAATGTCCTCAACGTGTCTTTGCTTGACCATACCACCGCGGCTACCTGGGGGGGAAATTTAAAACATCACAAAAGGAAAAAGTGAGATAACCCAGTGAGTGGACAAAAATAAAATAAAATTTCAGAGTCCAAGAAATAACATACCGATCTATTTAAAAAAAACCCACTTGTTCTAAGACCTCACAAACACTCTTAGAAAACCCCCCAGTTTTAAAACTGATTTATAAATCCGTTTACCAAACGTTTCCAAAACAATTAAACTAAAAAACTTTGTAGGTAACCATCTTTATAAACAATAACAATGTCATCACACAAATCACTCCCAAATTACCTATACAACCTGCCATACATGCGCAGGGCCCACAGCCTGCCGTACGCATGCAGGGCGATTATCTGCCGTACATGTGTAGAGTCACGAACTATCATACACATGCAGGGCCACTAAACTGCCGTACGTGCACGTAGGGTCACCCCCAAAAGACAAGGCACCCCGACACATGGCTCAAAGTCTAAGTGAGTGCCGCGATGGGTCCCAAAAACCTATACAATTCCACTATGCTGAACGGGTACTGAATGGGTGTTTAAAAAAAAATCAAAACCAACAATTCTCCAATCACTCCAACCAAAATTGTATAACTCTTTTCAAGACTTTCTGAAAGTTAGCGAGAAAATCAATAACTGCCCAAGAAACCATCATTTAAGTTATTTTCAAAGAAACCTCAGTCCCAATAAATTGATAAGTAACATCAATCGGTCAAAATCATTCAATAACAATTAAGGTTCTAAAAATCAATTCGATCATTGAAATTCACGACCAATGCAACATAAGAAAAATAAGATTCAACTTGAAATTCAATAACTTTATTAAAACAAAGTCCACTCACTGTCAAGAGATTTAATCTCGCTGCCTGGCTGAGTCGCCTTCAGTCTCGGGTGTAACCCCTATAAGAAAAGATAAATATACTGTTAGTTTCGAAGTTTAAAGTGTCCAAAACAACAATAAATTGGGGTTTCGTTGACCCCAACCTTTTCCAACCGAACCAAGTTAATAACCCGCTTAACCAACAATCTAAAATTGGCAATAAACTCCTAGAATCAGCGGTGAAGGGGTTGTATCAACCTCAACCCCAAACAAAATGGTGTTTCCAACCCCCAAAATCACAAATTCTACCCCTTTTCTTCGAACCCATCAACCAAACTTCGAATTAAGTTTCTAAATGGTGGAAATGAGCTATAATACCACAAGCTAGCTTCCAATCCCTCAAATTTCAAGCAAACACCCGAAGTGACATAGCTCCACAGTCACCAACTTCCGATTTCTTCATTTTTTCCTTGAAATTCAAGGTTCTAAACCAGAATTGAGGGTCCCCAAGGTTGGAAATTAACCAACCCGACCCCAATTTAGCACCCTAAACCGCAGATTGAAGGCTTCCCAATTTGGGACCTAAATCCCAAATTTCCAAATTCTGAAATACCCCAAATTAACAACACCACACAAAGGAACTTGAAGATGGAGGAGAGGGGGAGAAAACCCACCTAAAATGAGTGGAAGTTGCGGCGGAAAACTGGCCGAAATTTCAGGAGAGGACTGGCGATTTGTGGAAGCTTTTCCGAGCTGCAGCGTGGGTGTAGGAGTTGGGTCGTCGAGGGGGTCATTGGGCTGGCTGGCGTCGGCGAAGGGAGGGTTGCCGGTGGCTGGGTTTGGCCAGAAGCAAGCTGGAAGGGGGTTGCGCGCAAGGAGAAGAGAAGAAGCAGCTGTGCAGGCTGAGGGGAGAAGGAGGAGAGAAATAGAGAGAGAAAGGTTCCAGAATTTTCTGGAATCTTTAAATGCCAAGTCACAAAAAATAAAAGTTTGCCCCTCACTTCAAACGTCCGTAACTTTCAACCCGTAGCTCCGTTTGAAGCGTACTTCGTGTCTACGAATTCATGGAGTCGAGCTCTACGCAGCCACATTAAAGTCTACTCTGAAGACCCAATAATTTATAAAGTCAACTTTTGGGTCTCTTGTCACGTTCAAAATTTCCAAACCGTACCTCTAAACGGGACATACCGCATGTCTACGGACTCGCAAGCTCAAGGACTTCCTAATGGACCCAAGGTCAAATTTAAAATCTTACTCGAACCCAAAGTCAACTTTAGGCCGGGAAGGTCAAATTTAAAATTCAACATTTACCTTACAAGGTACGGGCCATTACACACTTGTGCCTTCAAGATTTCAAATCTATTTCTGAATACAATTCTACGCTATTCCGAATTAGCTCCCAACTGACATTCTGTGGTGAAAAAATAGTTGATGTGGATATGTTGGAAAAGACTTTTTCCATATTTAATGCCTCAAATGTGCTTTTGCAGCAGCAGTAGCGAGAGCGTCAATTCAAAAAGTATGCAGATTTGATATCTTGCCTCCTACTTGCTGAGCAGAGTAATGAGCTTTTGATGAAGAATCATCAATGTCGTCCAACCGGATCGGCCCCATTTCTTGAAGTGAATGCCACTACATCTCGTGGTCGTGGTTGTGGCCGTGGCAGTAATCGTCACAATGGTCAAGGTCGTGGTGGTCAGAATCATAACTTGGGCCCCAAAAATACCCAAACTTCTCATCACCACTAGAAGTGGAATAATGCCAAAGGGAAAGGCCCAATGAATAAAACTACTAAAAATTCTGAGAATGTCTGCGACAGATGTGGGGTGAATGGTCATTGGTCAAGGGCTTGTCGGACGCCCAAACATTTGGTGGATCTTTATCAAGCTTCATTGAAAGATAAAAATGTGGAGACCAACTATGTTGACCAATTTGATCCAATGGACACCTTTGATCCAATGGACATGACCCATCTTGAAGCTTCTGATTTTTTGCAGATATGGATGTGAACTCTTTTGTTCCTATGGTTGGTGATGGGGTTGTCCATCCCAATTAAATTGCCCTTTTTTTTTTAATAATTATCTATGTTGTTTTTATTTTTATTTTTTATTTTTTTGTCTTTTGTTATGTTTGTTCTTACGTCAAAAGAAAAGTTTACCAATTGAATAAAGATTTTTCATTCCCTTCAATTTTTTTGAGTAATTGATTTAATTTAATTTTTATTAGAAAGCATGTATGTGACCTATGGATATTCCTATTTTAAATTCAATGGTGAAGATGTTTGTCTAGCAGATAGTGCAACTACCCACACTATCCTTCGAGATCGAAAATATTTTTCGAAGTTAACAATATCAAAGGCTAATGTAACTGCTATATCAGGTTCTTCAAATTTAATTGATGGTTCCGGAAGAGCCCACATTGTGTTACCAAATGGACACAATTTTCTATTCACAATGCTTTATACTTTGTCAGATACAAAAGAAATCTACTTAGTTTTAAAGATATGCGAGTGAATGGATACCACATTGAAACTACAAATAAGAACAATGTGGAATATCTTTGCATCACTTCCAATATAGATGGTCAGAAGTGTATATTGGCAAAACTCCCAACTTTATCTTCTGAATTATATTTTACAAAGATAAAAATAATTGAAGCCCATAATGTCATGAACCCGAAGTTCATTGACTCAAATTCTTTTATACTTTGACATAACCGTCTAGGTCACCCTGGATCTACAATGATGAGAAGGATCATTGCAAGCTCATTTGGGCATAGTTATGCAAAGCTTGCTCCCAAGGAAAGCTGGTTATCAGACCATCATCATCAATGGTTGAATTTGAATCCCCAAAATTTTTGGAAAGAATTCAAAGGGATATTTGTGGGCCTATTCAACCATCATGTGGACAATTTCGTTATTTTATGGTCCTAGTTGATGCCTCTACAAGATGGTCTCATGTTAGTCTATTATTGATTCGTAATGTTGCATTTTCTAGGCTACTTGGTCAAATAATTAGATTATGAGCACAATTTTCAGATTATTCAATCAAGTCTATTTGACTTGATAATGCTAGAGAGTTTACATCTCAAACTTTTAATGATTACTGTATGTCCCTTGGGATTGATGTTGAGCATCCAGTTCCCCATGTTCATACCCAAAATTTACTAGCAGAAGCTTTTATTAAGTGTCTTCAATTGATCGCGCGAACTTTACTTTTGAAAACAATATTATCAGTTTCTGTATGGGGACATGCAGTTTTCATGCTGCATCATTAGTTAGATTGAGGCATGTTATCCACAATCCTTACTCTCCTTTACAACTTCTTTTTGGTACCCAGCCTAATATTTCACATCCATAAGTTTTTGGTTGTGCGGTGTATGTGCCTGTTGCACCTTCACAATGTACTAAAATGAGTCCTCAATGTAGACTTGGCATTTATATTGGTTTTAATTCACCTTCTATTATTCAATATCTCGAACCCTTGACAGGTGATACTTTTACTACACGTTTTGCAGATTGTCACTTTGATGAAATTATTTTCTCACCGTTAGGGGGGAGAAAAGGCTGTTCTTGAAGAATGGCGTGAATTCTCGTGGAATGTATCCACTATGTCTCATCTTGATCCTCATACAACTCAGTGTGAAAATGAAGTACAAAGGATAATACATCTTCAGAAGATTGTTAACCAAATGCTAGATGCATTTACTGATATAGCAAAAGTGGAAAAATCACATATACCAGCTGCAAACGCACCTGCAAGAATTATTATCCTAGTTGGAAAAACTAATGTGGCAGCAAATTAATCCTCTATTGCACGCTTGAAGCGTGGCAGGCCTGTAGGTTCAAAGGATTGAGCCCCTCGAAAAAAGAAATTGAAAGTGCATACAAATGCTAGTGAGAAACTCCAGAAGAGGTTCCTGAAAGAGAAATAAGCAATGAACCCATACTTCATGATTTCTCAAATTCTAAAAGGGAAAATACTCTTGAAGACACACAAGCCCCTAAAGAGGCACGTGTACTTAACAATAAAGAAATCTCTGTAGATTATGCATGCACTAATGAATTGTGGGATCACAATGAGATTATTAGCGATGATATTTTCTCATTTGCAATAGCTTATGAGATTATTGAAGGTGATGATAATATTGAACCAAGATCTATTAATGAATGTAGACAAAGGCATGATTGGCACTAAATGGGAGGATGCAATCCAGGCAAAATTAAGTTCTTTGGAAAAACATGGTGTATTTGGACCTGTAGTTCAAACACCGGAAAATGTGAAACCTATTGGTTACAAATGGGTATTTACAAGAAAGAGAAATGAGAAAAACGAGATTGCAAGATATAAAGCTCGTCTCGTTGCACAAGTTTTCTCATAAAGGCCTGGTATTGATTATGAAGAAACATACTCTTCTGTTATGGATGCGACTACATTCCAATATTTAATAAGTCTCACAGTTTCAGAAAAACTTGATATGTGACTTATGGATGTTGTTACTGCATATTTATATGGCGAGTTAGATGCCAATATATATATATATGAAAGTCTGAGAAGGATTTAAGTTTCCTGAAGCAAAACCTCGAAATATGTACTCAATTAAATTGAGACGATCATTGTATGGGTTAAAACAATCTGGGTGAATATGGTATAATCACCTTAGTGAATGAATAAAGAGGGTTATATTAATAATCCTATATGCCATTGTGTTTTTATAAAGAAATCAAGTTCTGGATTTGCAATAGTGGCAGTGTCACGCCCCGACCCTTAAGCACGTGAAAAATAACTGAAAACTGAAACTGTAAGCCTTTTCTGAAACTGTGAGCCATGAATATAAAACAGTTTATTTAAAAGTAACTGTAAAACAAAGTTCTAAAACGCTAGTTGTCCCACTGCCTCGTGTTCTCTCAACTGTCTCCTCAGCCTGCTCAACCTGCAAAACAAACTCTGCACCCAACCAAAGATGCACCGGGTTTAAACACAAACCTGATAAGCTTACTAGAGCTCGTATGAGTGAAAACTAACTGTAACCTCAACAGTAAAACAAGTTTCCAAAACACTGGTGGTCCCACTACCTTGTCTTCTCTCCACTGTCTCCTCAGCCTGCTTAACCTACAAAACAAACCCTGCACCCAACCAAAGGTGCACCGGGTTTAAACACAAACCCAATAAACTCAATAGAGCTCGTATGAGTGAAAACTAATTGTAACCTCAACAGTAAAATTAAATCACAAACCACCTTAAGCCTCAAATCATAATTAATCCACAAATCCTCAACTTGGTCACAAAAATCCTCTAACCAATCAAATCCACTATAAACAGTAATACCCAAACCAACCTTTCAACCCTCGATTCAAATCCCTTGTAATTCACTAATCCTCAATAATAACCACTGAGGCTCAAATCTCACTTAATCCTTTAACCTCAAATAACCTTTAAATCCTCGAAATCTCCAATCCTAGTTCCGTACCCCCTTAACTAGCAAACAAGCACACAATCAAACAGCCCAAAAAAAAAACAACCAAAGCAACTGAACTTAAATTCCACTCACAGTGTACCACGCGAAACCGAACTGCCCTTCGTGGCTCCTTTGCTCGGATTCTAAAATCTGGCAACACAACGGCATCGGAAAAGCAAATTCCCGTGCAAAAGTACCCCCAGGTTCGGGTGACTGGCCAAAGGCCAAAAACCAGGAAAAAGAGTCGCTGGCACCACCACACGCAACAGGGCCCGCGGTGGTCAACTGGTGGTCAACTTGGGTCGACAACCAAAAGTGGCCGGAAAAGGTTGGAAAAGGCCGGAGAAACCGTCGGCACACCCACCTTCGATCCACCGCCTACAGAGCTCCGATGAACGATTGGAGGACACCACCATGACGGGCTTGACGAGGGGAGTCGTTATAGGCTGGTGGGAGGTCGCGCCGTCGCCGGAAAAAGGAGATCGCCGCCAGTGACTCCCACTGTGTGCGATCAGAAACTCGGGTTTACGAGTGCTTCTGGGTTGAACTGAGACCAGAGGAAGGTGGAGGAGGGGGAGACGACCACGACGAGCCAAAGACCAGGCCAGCTCGTCGCCGGACACACCCTCATGTGCCGGTGGAAGGCGCGGCTGGAAAGAGTGTCGCGAGTGAGAGAGATTGCGGGAGAGGAGAGAGAAAATGAGGAATTTTTGGGTTTTTGTGCTTTTAAAAACAACTTTTTCAAAATTACAAGTGTGCCCATCTCTTTACACATCCGTAACTTCTAAACCGTAACTCCGTTTGACACGTACTTCATGTCTACGAACTCGTGGGAACGATACCTTTCCAACTGACCCAAAGTCAAAACCAAAACTTCTCCTGAACAAAAAGTCAACTTTGGCCCCAAGTTTAAAAACAAACTTAAAATTAGAAAAACGCCCAAAACGTTTTACTTCTCAAAATAAAATCCCAAAATCCTTTAAAACGCTTTTCAAGACAACCTTGGAAAAGTACAGGGTCTTACAGGTAGTGTATGTCGATGACATGACTTTAATTGGATCTCCTGAAAAGATTGTTAAAATTGCCGACTATATGAAAAATGAATTTGAAATGAAGGATCTATGGAAAACAAAATATTGTCTTGGCCTACAGATCGAGCATTGTGCAAACGGAATTCTTGTCCATCAGTCAACCTATATTGAAAAGGTTTTAAAATTTTTTAATATGGATAAAGCCCATCTGTTAAGCACTCTAGTTATTGTCCGGTCTCTTGACACTAAAAAGGATCCATTTCGTCCTATAGAGGATATTGAAAGGATCCTTGGCCCAGAAGTGTCATATCTTAGTGCAATAGGTGCTTTATTATACCTAGCACAATGTACTAGACCGAATATTGCTTTTTCAGTTAATCTGTTAGCAAGATATAGCTCTGCTCCAATACTGAGACATTGGAATAGTATCAAACATATCTTACGTTACCTTCGTAAAACAATAGATGTGGGTCTATTTTATTCAAGTGAATCTTTCAATAGTTCAAGTCTTGTTGGATATGCAGATTCTGGATACCTCTATGATCCACACAAGGGCCGCTCCCAAACTGGATATGTATTTACTTGTGGAAATACAGCAATATCATGGAGGTCTACTAAAAAAACTTTAGTTGCTACATCCTCTAATCATTCAGAAAAACTTGCTCTCCACGAAGCTAGTCGAGAATGTGTTTGGCTAAGATTAGTTATTCACCATATCAGAAGCACATGAGATCTACCTCCAACAAACAGTCCAATTGTTATGTATGAAGACAATGCTACTTGTATTGCACAAATAAAGGAAGGATACATCAAAGCCGACAGGACCAAACATATATCACCAAAATTCTTCTACACACATGAACTTTAAAACGGTCAGCAAATTGAAGTAAAGCAAATTAGATCCATTGATAATCTGGAGGACATTTTCACCAAATCTCTATCGAAGTCTACATTTTAGAAGTTGGTATATGGAATTAGTCTGCGCCAACTCTATAACAGCCAAATTAAAGTGTGCAATCATCAAGGGAGATCCTTGCCAAGGGAAGCATCAGGAAGTTTACACTTATGGACATATGCGTGTTGTACTCATTTTCCTTCGACTTGGTTTTGTCCCACTGGGTTTTCCTAGCAAGGTTTTAACGAGGCAACATATGCGCTTCCAATACCATATCAATGATCCATAATGTTGTACTTTTTTTCCTTCGCTTTGGTTTTTTCCCACTGGGTTTTCCAAGTACGGTTTTAATAAGGCAACTATCATTGTATGGTGGACATCCAAGAGGGAGTGTTATAAAGTATAGGCTTTAATGTGTGGATGACCACCATTACCATACATTTGATTATCATGTAACCTATGCCTTAAATTAGGGTTTTGTAACCTATAACCTGATGATGATATTTAGTATTGTAACCTACAATTTTATGGTGGTTAATGATTTGTATTAACCATCCCAACATTGTAAGCCTATAAATAGGCACCTCTACCAAAGATGGAATACACAAGCTAATTGAGAAACACTCTAGTTCTCTATATTTTCTTTCTAGTTTACAATAATTTTTCATTTATTTTAGTAGTTAGGTACAACAAATGGGTTCACAATCGTTATGAGGCATAATTAAGGTACCGCTATTCACTTTGCCTAGAACAATAACAAGGTAGAATAGAGCACTCACACATACAGCTTTAACTCATTGTATTTATGTTTGTAGTAGAAGGTGTTTCAAATATCAAACAGTATTAGTGCATTATAGGAAGGGTTGGGTGGTTCCAATTGTACCAGCTGATCGACCTAGACCTTTTATATCCCTTAAAGAAAATAACAATTTTTTAATAGTGGTTTAGTTAACCAACATCCATTGCATGGGTTCCCAAACAAACTTGATGAAAATGTCTTTTATTAATGTCCTTGATACGTATGCAAGTTATTTCAAATACATAATATTGTTGTAACATTGAATGGGGTTTTTGTTGTATGTGAGAGTGTACTAATTAAATGTTTACATACATGTGTGGTTTTGTGCAGAAAATGGAAGGGGCAGTCATTGGTAGGTGCACTAACAGTGGAAACACTGTTGCTTCGCCCAGGCATATGTCTTATTCATTCATGATTGAAGGTAATGAGAATGCTAATGATAATGAGTATATTGGAAAGTATGCTTCACCTAGTGGTAACAGTTATTTGTCATACTCTTGGAAAATATATATATCAAGGGTTGGATAAAAATTTGAGGTTGGGGTGCTTGAATTTAGGGACAAGCTGTGTAAGTATGCAATAGAGAAGGGTTTCACATTTCGTTATGTTAAAAATGATAGGGAAAGGGTAATTACAGTTTGTTCTAAGAAAGGAGAAGAAAGTTGTCAATGGAGGGTGCATGCATTGGTATGTAGACTTAATGGCTATTTTTATATTAGGAAATTAAATAATGAGCACATATGCAGTAGGCATATTTGTGAGGCTCGGAGTAGGATGATGAACTCTAAAATTGTGTCATCAATTCTTGTAGATGAGATCCGGTTCAAACCCCTTATGAGACCTATTGATATTGTTAAAGACATTAAGAAGAATTATGGATTGGAAATTTCGTATTATCACGCCTATTATGGAAAAGTAATAGCAAAAAATTTGGTTCATGGTGATGACTCATTATCCTATAGACAATTGGCATGGTACGTAACATTAGTGGAAAAAACCAATCTTGGTTCTCATTGTGTGTTGGAGTGTGACAGGACCTTCCCCGAATTCCACCCTGGAACCCGGAGTGATTCTGCGGGCATCCAATATCAAGGAAAATCCTACCGAAATTTCGGCAAAACCTCCCCTGAAATTGGACGAACCCTTTTTCTCCACAAGACCTGCAAATGCACTTCTAAGTTCCACAGCTCCTCTACCACAACCAAAAGGGGTCTCTGATCCAACAAATTCAATCCAACTGATTAAATACTCAAGAGTTATTAAGGTTGGCTACAAAATTTCGCTAACAAAAATAAGGTTTACCAAAAATAACTAAGTGTCTACAACAAAAACTACTATGCTCACTAAATTTTCTCGACGTCTTTGGCCCGACCGCTTCCACCGCTACCACCTGGGGGAAAATTAAAATAACAACAAGGATAAAGCTAATGAGTTAACTCAGTGAGTGGACCAAAAATAACAAATGTTTAAACGTAACTTATAAATAAATTCATTTATTATGGCAAACTACAAAAATTTATTGGGCACGAAGACCTCACGTTTTTTTTTTCTTTAAAATTCCCCAGTTTAAATAAATTTCATGAAATCCACTGAAAACTCTGTTCTAAAAGTCCGCTTCTGAAATCCGTTTTGAAAATTCTGATAAATTGATAAAACTAGTCAGCTCCCAAAATATTAAATAAGAACTGAAATTTTATATCGACCAAGAATTATTTTGTAAATTGCTTTGATAAGGAAATCTCTCATTTGAAAATCCCCCAGTTTTCAAACTCTTTTTCTTTCTAAAACTATTTCATACAGATTTCGAATCAATGTAATAATAGAAAAGAACTTTCTAAAATTTATTTGTTGGAAAGTAACCCATAAAACCACCATCTAAGTACCCAAGTAACTTATCCTTCCACTCGCACCGTCGCAACGCCGTCATGCAAGTGGATTTAGTGGCCCTTGTACCGTCGCATCGCCGTCATACAAGAAGCCAGAATGTCGTACGTGCACGCAGACTGCCCCCAAAGGGCAAGGCATACCGACACACGACCCAAAGCCTATGTGTGTGCCGTG
>QANT01001526.1:0-22601 GCA_003254885.1 Purshia tridentata | reverse complement strand
ATATGGAAAATTGGAGATGCTCATACTTAAAAGCAACTATCCTTTTTTATGTACCAGATCAAATCTCGAAGATTCCAACTTTGTAAAAAGCAAAAGTCATCTTTGTCGGTGTAATAGTGACATGAGCCCGTTGAATATAACTGAATTTATATCTAACCCTTATAATCTTATATGAGCAATACATTTTTGGGTTTTTTTACCCAAATACACCTGAATTATAAGGGGTGTGCTTTTATACTACTAAATTTTTTTCTTTAATTATTTACAACTTGAAGTCAATATGTGCCAATGTGGCACCTCCAGTTAATTTTTCTATTTAATCATCAACTTTTTTCTCAAACTTTCTAATTTGCCTTCAAGTATAATTAAAAAAAACAAAATTTTTTTAAGAACAAATTAGGGAGTTTGAGAAAAAAATTAATGATTTAACAGAAAAATTAACTGAAGGTGTTACATTAGCACATATTGATAATTTCAGGTGATAAATATTAAAAAAAATTAGAGTGATAAGGGAGCACATCTCTTATAGTCCAGGTAGTATTCGCGTAAAAAAGTCAACATTTTTTATTCTAAATTAATAGTCTATTCAAGAGTTCTTTCCTCTTGTTTATGATCGAGTTTAAAATAGTAAAACTCAAATATGCCAAAACCAGATGGGCTATCGACATTATTGAAAACCCAACATGGGTTTTCTACTACTTTTCCATATGTCTAACTTCGTAGCATTTTCTTGCATTCCAGCTTTTAAAAATGGGAAGCTTGTTGGTAGGTGAAATGTGAAGGGATAGCAAATTAAAGTCGATCTTCGACTTTACAGAGTGACAGAGTGACAGACAATTATTCATTCAGTAGAAAATAGTCTTTTGCAACAGAACTCGTCTTTTTCAGCGCTAATAATTGATGCTCAACAGTAACTAATTTGTCCACTATTGATTTTTTTTTGTTCAACAATCCACTATTGACTTTTTTTTTGGCCAAAAAACCCACTAATGACTTTAAACCTTTCATTTTGGTAAAGTTTTAATTTTTTAATTTTTTATTAAAGAAAATTAATAATAAAGCACTAGTAGCACTTTAAAGTGTGTGCCCATATTTTCTAAACGCACCATCTTCATATTTTCTCTTGTGGCTCTTCTGATTCCTTTGGTTTGCAAAGTAGCTCTTATCTTACTGAATTTCATTTTGGGTTCGACTGTGATTCATTGCTGCACTTTCACTTTGGTTGGTGGTCAAGAAACATCCATGATCTGCTGCTGATCCAACGATTTAATTAAACAGGTAATTTATTTTTTTGTTAATTTTCTCCCTTTTTTTTTTTATTTGTGTACTTTTTTCTTCTTACATTTATTTTCTCTGTCCAGTTCTTGTTTTGAAGATCAGGACGTACGAATACAACTTTCATGTGCAAGTGTAATGTATTCTGCTATAACTTCTGGCTTATTCAATAAATACTTAATTCTCAGATCAAAAAAAGAAAAAATCAACACTTTTTAATTTCTGATCTTGTTTATGTTTTCTACTGCAGATCCATCACATCTATGAAGATACTTTCGTAGATATATGATTTTGCTGTGCACGGTATAGACTTGGATCCCTCACTTCGATCTATTAGCTGCTTTTATTTTTAGGTTTGGGTCCTACACAGGGCTTATGATCTCTATAGTAAATAAATTTCTAATTATAGCTTCTTGTCTGAGTAAGTTAGCTTGTACATTTTGCTCAAATAAGATTGAATAAGCTTATTTTGCTAAAATAAATAAACAAACAAATTTTTTTGAATAAAATTGAAATGATTGTGATGATAATCAAAATGATAAATAATTTTCAATTTTAATGATTTTTTACAAAGATGATCTATAAATGAAAATCTAAAAATTGAAGCGGTTCAGATTATGAAATTACTTTGTGTAGTGAGCTCAAATGGGTGGTTAACACTGTATTATTTTACAAACTAGTTAGCTCTAAAGTGTTTTTTAATCTATAAATGTTGCTCATCTATGTTAGTATCTTTATACATTTTTAATTATCTACTAATTCATGGTGTGTTAATCTCATAATAATCAATTAAAACTATGTCATTTTACAATGTAATTTAATGATCGAAACTGTTTATTTTTTAAACTATTCTTTAGATATCATCTCTACAAAAAAAAATCAACAGAATCTGAAAAATGGTCATGTAACTGTTATAAAATAAACATACAATTTTAGTAATAGTTAAAGTCACTGTATGTACATTTATTCAATACGGTTTCAAATAACCAAAAGATTTTCGATTTCGTTAAATTTTTACAAAGATAACATTTCAAAGTATCTAAATATTAAATCATTCCAATCATGAGATTACTTTGCAAAATAACCTAGTTTTTGTGGTGTCCCAAAACATGACCTAGAAAAAATAGCATTTTTTCGGGCACTTGACAGTCGCCACGTTAACTATTGAACCCTAGAATGTGTAACCAAGTCCTATCAACTCCATTCTAGAATTAAATAACCAATGTAAAACTTGTTTGATAGAATATGAGTTGGATCAAAGAATAAAGCTTTTAGCGGAAATCATTTAAAATAATTTCAAAATGCATTTTAAATAAAGCCAACCCATGCGAATAAGAAGTTTTACAAAAATACTCTTAAAAACAATATGACGTTCAGAGAAGTCATGTTTGACTAACAATCCCAAAGTGGGTACCAACTACTAGAAAGTTGTGTTAAAAATTACCAACAATGGAAAAGATAGTTTGAACTGATAAATTAGAGAATTCAACAATTAACCAACTTGACAGAATGGGAAAGACCTTGAGATGTCCAACAAGATATTCAAGTGCCTCGTCCAATCGACTAATCGAGATCGTCAACTACAAACTAATCTGCAAAAGAAAGCAGTAGGGGGTAAGTATCACTAATGATCATATATCGCTTCTCCTTGGGGAACCCTAGCTAGGTTTGCAAATAATAAGTAAAATATTTACTAGATATGGCCAGTATCGAAAATAGTTGAAAAGATTCACTAACAAATCAATATCAAATTTTAATCGTTGAAATCCACGAAATCTTTGATGATGCATATGCAATTTTCAAAACATCTTAGGATACTCTAATTGATGATCGATCACAAAAGACTAATTACACTTGTCATGACAAATTTACGATAATATTGCGAGAGTATCCATTATTATGGTAGTACTCCTTAAGCTAGTCTCCCTAGAAGGACAAATCAACTAACTCGTCTGTATGTACCCTTTCCAAAAGTTTAGGGATCGAAACCCAAGGCCATCGTTTTTTGTGACCTTTTACTCTCAGATCATCAATAACAACAAAACCGTGCAATATGACATACTAAAACGATGCAGAGTTCGCAAGTAACAATATTTAATTAGCTTTTTTACTCAAATACCACATTAACTATAGGTGATGTGCTTCCTTACCACCTAAATTTTATTTTATTTTATTTTTTTATTATTTACCAATTGAAATTATCAATATGTGCCAATGTGGCGTCTCCAATTAATTTTTCTGTTAAATCATTAATTTTTTTCTCAAACTTCCTAATTTGCCCTCAAGTATACTTAAGAAAAACAAAATCTTTTTTAAAAGGGCAAATTAGAAAGTTTGAGAAAAAAGTTGATGATTTAACAGAAAAATTAACTGGAGGTGCCATATTAGCGCATATTAATAATTTCAGGTGGTAAATAATATTAAAAAAAGAGTTTGAATGGTATGAGAGCACACTCTCTACAGTCTAGGTGATATTTGCGTACAAATGTCATATTTAATATCATAATACATGCACAAAAACAGTCCAACAGTCACCAGGTGTCCAAGTTTAACCTTTGTGTACTTCCATAGCACCAAAGTCCTTAAATCATTCTCTAGAAAAACTTAATTCAAATCCGACAGAATACCAACTTTAGTAAAAGATAAGTTCGATAGAACTTCGGTAGAGTTTTGGCATGACCTTACCTTTTGGTCATGTATTTCTAAAAAATAATCTACTAAGACCAAGACTCGGTATTTTCGGGACTTAGGGTTTCTATTTATCCCAATTTTATTTTAAGTTTGGAGGTTAACTACTTAAAGTTTAAAAAATCATGACTAGGTCAGTACAGGGGTGACTGGGGATCAATTCAAGTGTTCTTTAAACCGACAAAGCAACAGCAACTGCTACTGACCTCAACATCATGTTGTTCGATTACTTTAATAGAGTGGTCCCAAATCATTATTAGATTGATTGATTAACAAATAAATAAGTTCAACTAGTTAAGCAAGCAAAGTAAATAATTCTAACTTAATTTGCATGCTTCTTGCTTAGGTTTTAGCAATTCTATAATTTTATATTTAATTGATTTTATTTATTCCAACTTAATAAATTAAATTATGCCATTTAAATCTTGCTTTAAACATGACTAATTAATTTAATAATCCAAATTTACCCAATTAATCATGCATAAAAACTTTAAAGAGAAGGTGAAGATTTACTTACTCGGTTGAAGACCTCCTTTGCTTAATTTTCACAAAAGAATTGTTATAACACTAAAACTAACGCCTAATAAGTAACTAAATTAAATTTAAACAACTAAACCAAACTTTAGAGTCGTATCTAAACACTTACTCTGGCATGATGAAAATATGGCAGAGCTTCACTTTGGAAAAGACTTTTTTTACTAAAGAAATTAATAACCACCTTTATGGGATAATTGATGACGCAATAAAAAATAAACAAAATTTTTGAACTATAAAACTTCTTCAAAAAAGATTGGAGCTTGCTCCTTTGAATTCCCTTCACAAAAAGAAGGATACTTTTAAGAAAAAGATTAATTATTATTGCTATAAAATAAGCTCATATTTTATCTATGTTATCTTTTCTTAATAATTAAAAACAATTTGAAAAGGAATTTTAGTGAAAGAAATAACTTAAGCAAGGAGTTCTCAACTCACATTAAAAGGTGCAAGTGAAAATGAGGAGGAAACTCCTCTATTTATAAACTTTTAGGGCCCGTTTGGTTCATAGAATTGATTTCTCAAGAATTAATTTCCTATGTATTTTCCAGGGTAAAAGGAATGTAAGATTCTCATTACTGTGTTTGATAATGTTAGGAAAGTAAACAATAATTATCTTTTCATTTTCATTCCCATGTTTGGTAAGTGTAGAAATAAGAAATAAAAATTATCCAATTTTCCAATTATATCCTATGAGTATAAAAAAATTATGTAATAAATGGTTGGCTAGATTTGGAATTTTGAAAAATTAGTAAGGATAAATTAGTCTAAAAAACATGTAATAAATGCTTTCGCAAGAGGGGGGAAAAAAAAACTCAAGCTTGAGCAAGGGTATCATTTTCCCACCAATAGAGGTATCAGATTCCCTTGAATCAAGAAACTATTTCCCTTCCCTGCACTTACCAAACATGGGAATAGAATTGATTTCTCATTCCCAAGCCTCCAAAATTTGAACTAAACGGGCCCTTAGAGGTGAGAAATAAGTGTAAGTTTCTAATGTGGTATAGATTCCATGCACAAAAATGAATGGTTAAGATTAAAATGCTTTTAATAATGCTCAAGAGCTAAGATTAAAACAAGAGTGGAGGATCAAGTGTGGTGCAGTTCATGCCACATTCGTGCAACCCTCCTTGTCAGTGCATGCTGACGCATCAGCATGTGACACATGGTGTTGGCTGCCACATTAGCGTCCACATCACTTTTTCATATTTTTCTATTTTTTTCAATTTAAAAAATTCACCAAAAATAGCGAGTCTCCAAATAATACTACGAAAAATCCTACAGACTAGTGTGACTGAGTAATATTTATTTATGGCCTCAAAATAACAATTTGACTTTCAGAATTTTCATGAAAAATCTAATTTAACCAAAATAAATTTCAAAAAATCAAACAATAGTCTAAAATAATTAACCAACTTGGGAAATTCATAACTTAAATATCCTAATTCTAAATTCAATGGACCAAATGTTGTTACTCTCAATATATTAAACTTTACCTAATAACCTCAAGTCTTAGTCATTAGTTTTTGAAAAAAAAAATCTAATCTAAACAGAAAGTAAAATACTTAAAATTATGGGGTCTCACAGTTATAATTGATTATTATTATATTAGCTCACAAATAAGGATTCATATCCAAATTAATTCACATGCATGCATGAATGTTAGAATTAATTAATCCCTAATACCTGACAAGTGCGAAGCAATAAAGAAGCTAGGCAGTTAATTAAAGAAAAAACAAATCAATCAAATATCATGACACAATTATTTACGTGATTCATTCATAAGGTGTCCATCAGGTGTTAGATCAACCTGACCCCCTTAAGCCAAGCTATCACTGGTTGGGCATCAAACTCAAGATTATATCTGACTTTTTCAATTTTGGTTTGGATGCAACAATCTCGTCGCTAGGGCCGGGTGCTGAACGCTTACTTAATATTATTTGGTTTTCATTTTTTTAATAAACAAAATTGTGACTACTTACTGGTGTGACTGCCATGACGATCACATTAGTGTTCATAAAGATATAAGACATAGAATTTGCTCAAACCACTCATCTGGACTTTTGCAATCTACATGCATGTGTGTAGCATCACAATTAACTTATATTAAAAGATTTTACAGTATGGCAATCGTGTCACGTATATGGTGCAGCGTGTTGATATATTAGCATGTGTCCGTATTTCAATTAAAATTTACTATTTTATAAAAATAAATTTAACACATAACGTTGTAGCACTAAGTGATCATGATTCATACCATATATATTGTAGGACTGCTGCACTGAAACTTCTCACTAATACCTTAGATATATTCAGGGAAGCACCTATCCTAAGGACTTTATGGGCTACATAGCCCCCAAGTTTTTTCACTTTTTCAAAATTTCCCTTAATTAGTAAGTCTAGCCCATAGCTCACCCTAACTAATATAATCTTCGACCTTTTTCAAAAGTCCCGCCCCTCTAATTTCATTAGCCTACATTATATTAAATATGTTGCCCAGATAGTTGACTCTGACTCCTAGAAAAAGAAACGATATTGTATAGTATAGGATATGTATGGTAAATTAGTGTCGGCAGTATGACAGTTTATTGCGTCTTTATTGGGGGTTTCTAAAAGGAAGAATAGGCACTTAAAGGAAACTACCGTTCTTACATCTCACTTTACATTTGTAAAGATTTTGTTAGTGTTTATAAGAGTTTGGACCATTCTTTTCATTGCCAATTAGTTCTGAAATAGATGTCTAGATTTTTTTAATAAGAATTGCTTTTCGATTTTAATGAGAATTATCCATTGGATATGGCCAAAGACTTGATGAAAAAAAAAAGGAAAAAGGAAATGAAATGGGTCCTCTGTTTTTTCTTTTTTTTTTAAATTTTTTTTCTCTGCTCACTCTTGCATATAGAAAGCACATCCAGTTCCTCAATCTGTTTAAAGAATACTAGTTGCTTAATTAAATAACATCGACACTTCCTAATGATATTAATGTTTATGTTATTATTAAATAGCAAGTGAATGGATCAAAAACATAGAAAAGTTAACCAAAATCTCTCGCAAAAGTATGAAAATAAAATTATCTTTGATTATATGCTAGACAAAAAATCGAGACACCTAACATATCCTTTCTATCATGGAACAACATGGTACGCAGGTGCTAAATTACGAGTTGTTGGCATTTCTTCAAATTGATCGAACATCTGTCATCAAGACTTCCATGTAAGTGTTTCCTGCAACCGGAAATCCATTTCATCATTTTATTTAAATTAATGGGTCGAGATCTGCACATGCTCATCTCCCACCTAACCGCTAGCTTCACTTTGTGCAGTTCTAACTACTCTTGACCGATCCTTCGCACGCCCTCACTTTGTGCTTCTTTACAATCTTGATTGCTTCCTAAGCTAACTTGCTGCTAAAGAAACTATGGAAGGGGCTATTGTTGAGGTGCTACTCGACGAGTTGGCGCACTGGGAGGGCCTTGGGTACTTTGGAAGCATAATGGATGTGGATCTGAAGAAATGGCATGCTAAGTTGTCATTAATTCAAGTGGTACTAAAAGACGCAGAGGAGAGACAACTAGAGGATAACTTAGTGAAATTGTGGCTAGATGATCTCAGAGACTTGGCTTATGATGTGCAAAACATTTTGGCCAAATATGATATTGAAATGTTGAAGCGCAAGATACAAGCACAAGCCAGTACAAGTACTAAGGTACGGAGATCATTGTCTAAAGGTATATTCAACTTTAAAATGAGCTCAGAAATAAAGGAGATTACTGATCGATTACAAGATATATCTCTACAGAAAAATATTTTTAATTTGAAGGAAACTAGGATGCTTCCTAAGGCACGCCCAATGACAACCAGTTTAATTGGGCCATATCAAGGTTTTATTGGAAGGGAAAATGATACAAGGCAGATTGTTGAATTTCTGTCAAAACAAGAGCCTTTTACCATCAATTTTGATGTAGTTGCCATTTTTGGAATGGCTGGAGTTGGAAAGACAGCACTTGCAGCTCAAGTATACAACGATAGTGCAGCAGAAGAGTTTTCCCCTAAAGTATGGGTATGTGTTTCTGATGACTTCAGCCTTGTAAGAGTAGCGCAGGCAATCCTGGAATCACTCACTTCCAGACACTGTGAGTTGAAGGAACTAAATAATGTTCTAGAAAGTATTAGCAAGGAATTAGCAGGTAAAAAGTTCTTGATTGTTTTAGATGATGTTTGGGAAACATGTGACTATGTTTCATGGACAACATTGCAGTCCTCCTTTCTTGTTGGAGCACCAGGAAGCAAGATTATTCTGACAACAAGACATGAAGGTGTTGCAAAGATGGTGGGAGCTACCAAAGTTCATAACTTGGAGCGCATATCAAATGATCATTGTTGGGAAGTCTTTAAGAGACATGCGCTCTTGAACATTAACAATGACATACCACAAAATTTTGAGTCAGTTAAGGAGAAAATTATTGCTAAATGCCAAGGATTGCCTTTGGCTGCAAAGACTCTGGGTGGTCTTCTACGTTGTAAAAGAATGGACGAATGGGAAGAAATATTGAACAACAAATTGTGGAGCCTTTCAGACGAGAGTGACATTCTCCCAGTATTAAAATTGAGTTATCACTATCTCTCTTCAAATTTGAAACAGTGTTTTGCCTATTGCTCATTACTTCCAAATGACTATGAATTTAAGGAGAAGCAATTGATCCTTTTATGGATGGCTGAGGGTTTGATTCAAAAAACAACATATGAAGAAATGTTAAAGTTGGGTGGTGATTATTTTCAAGAGCTGATATCTAGGTCATTATTTCAAAAATCAAGCAAATGCAATTCACGATATGTAATGAATAACCTTGTCGTTGAGTTGGCACGCTGGGTTGCAGGAGAATTTTGTTTTAGATTGGAGGATAAGAGGGTTCATGACCGGCAACATAGAAGGGCACGACATTCGTCTTACATTTGTGGTTGGTTTGATGGGGTCAAAAAATTTGAGGCCTTTTCTCAAATTAAACATTTGCGGACATTCCTACCACTTTCGCTTTCAGATTCATCTTCAAATTATCTGGCTCATAACATTACTTTTGATTTATTGCCAAAATTTCAGTACTTATGGGTACTTTCTTTGAATGGCTATCAAATAAAAGAGCTGCCAAATTCAATTGGTAAATTGAAGTATCTACGGTATCTTGACCTTTCTTACACACCAATAACGAGTTTGCCTGAATCAACATGCACTCTTTACAACTTACAAACATTGATATTGGAAGGTTGTTCATATTTGAAGGCACTACCTAGAAACATGAGGAATCTTATTAATTTACGTCATCTCAACAACTCAAATGTATCTTCATTGGAAGGAATGCCTCCCAACCTAGGTAAGTTAACTGATTTGCAATCATTGCCTAATTTTGTGGTGGGTAAAGCTTGTGACTCAGGGCTAAGAGAGATAGGGTCCCTGTTGCACCTTCGAGAGACATTGTACATCTCAAGATTGGAGAATGTGATTGATGTCGAGGATGCTAGGAAGGCCAACTTAATTAGCTTGGAGGGACTTGATGAATTGCTACTAAAGTGGTCTTATTCGAGTGACACAAGGGAAATGGAATCAGTGCTTGAAATGTTAAAACCTCATTCGAAGCTTAAAGAGCTCACCGTTAGTGGTTACGGTGGTTTAAATTTTTCTACATGGATTGGAGATCCTTTATTCTCTAAAATGGTGCTTGTAAGCTTAGAGAATTGTTATAGTTGTCGATTCTTACCATCACTTGGACAGTTGCCTTCTCTCAAAAAGCTCCATATAAAAGGAATGACTTCGGTGGAAATTGTTGGTCTTGAGTTTTATGGAAATGGCTGCTTTCCAGTATTAGAGACTCTTGAGTTTGAGGATATGAAACATTGGAAGAAGTGGTTTCCTTGCTTGGAAGATGAGAGAATTGGAGTTTTCCCTTGCCTGAAAATGCTTTCTATCAAAGAATGTCCCAAATTGTGGGGTAGGCTACCCGAAAACCTTGGTTCACTAATAGAAAAGCTAGAGATTGTTAATTGTAAGGAGTTGGTGGTTTCACTTACCAACTACAAACAACTTCTTGAGTTGTACATCCAAAATTGCAAACGGGTGGTGGGAAAAGGAGTGGTTGACTTTGAGTTACTAGAGTTTATTCATCTTTCAAATATTTCAGAGTTGGTGGTTTCACTTGCCAACTATAAGAAACTTCAGGAGTTGAACGTTTCCAATTGCAAAGGGTTTGTGCATACAAGAGCCGTTGACTTTGTGTCACTAGAGTCCATCCATCTTTCAAATATATCAGAGTTGAGGCTGCAAACTGAGGATTTCATGAAAGGATTCACAAAGGTTAAGGATTTAAAGATTACGGGTTGTGAGAAGCTGACTTCTTCGTGGAAGAATGAGGATAGATTATTGCAGCTCCTGATTTCTCTTCATCGTTTGGATATTGAAGGCAACTCTTCCCTTGTTCAAAGGATAGGAAAAGAAGCAGAGGAGTTGCAAATTCCTTGCAAGCTTGAACATCTGAAATTGAAGGATTGTGAAAGTCTTTCGAATTTACCAGAAGGGTTGCACCACCTGATGTCTCTTCAAGAGCTTGAAATATATGGATGCTCAAGCCTAGTCTCTTTTCCAGATGTTGGTCTGCCACCTTCTATTAAATTCATAAAAATTGAGGGCTGCAATTCTCTGATGTATTTTGCTAGACATGAGATTTCTCCTAGTCTAAGAAGAATAGAGGTTCAGCGTTGCAAAAATTTGAAATCATTATTAGAGGAGGAAGAGGGTGATGGTTCTTCCTCTTCTTCTTATCATTTTCTTGAGTACTTGAAGATAGTGGATTGTCCATCTCTGACATCCTTATCATTCAAAGGTCAAATACCAAGAGCGCTCAAACACCTTGTGATTTTGAATTGTAAGCAGCTGGAGTTTATAACCGATTGGTTCTCCCATGACAACACTTGTCTTGAATATATTAAGATCCAGAGTTGTAGAAATCTTATATCCTTACCACAGGGCCTATACCACCTCACTAATCTTCAAACGTTATTGATTGATTGGTGTGGAAGTCTTGTTTCCTTCCCGGAATTTCCATCAACAGCCTCCAAACTAAGACAGATCTCAATCACCAATTGTGGAAAATTGCGGAGGTTACCCGACATGCACAATCTCAATTCTCTTAAGGAGTTGGTGATTGATTACTGTGATGGTGTGACTTCCTTTCCCCCCAACTTAATATCACTTCATATTTGGAAGTTGAGGAGTTGTAAGCCGCTCTGGGAGTTGAAGAGGGGGTTGCAGGAACTCACCTCTCTTAAAGATTTGTTGTTGATCGATGGTGAAGATCCAGGTCTGTTGTCCTTTCCACCTGAGGAGATGCGGCTCCCCGAATCTCTCGTTAAACTGGAAATTGAAGGCTTCCCAAATCTTCGGCACCTATCCAACAATTTGGTAAGAGATTCAAGGGGCTCTCAAATCCTCAACTCTCTTGAATCTCTTGCTGTCTATAATTGTCTAAAGTTAGAATACATTCCAGAGGATGGCCTGCCTCGTTCACTTACGAAACTTTATATCTCCAAGTGTCCGCTGCTACAAAAGAAATGTGAGACTGGTAAAGGACGATACTGGCCCTCTATAGCCCACATCCCTTGCATAAAGATTAGATACTGATGAGAACCCATGCTCCGTCGCCCCTGCAGGTACTTCGAGTCCCCTAAATTATATATCCCTTTATATATTTCCTGTCGCATGACCCCAATACAGGAACCATATGTCTTTCATCTTTCAAGAAAAGTTTTTGAATTGAGATCTTGAATTAAATTTTCATTGAGAAATTTTCAGCCGTTCTTTTCTTTTTCTTGTTCACTTCATTTCAGTATTTTATTTGAGCTCAAGTGAAGATTGGAACCTGCTCAGGCCTCTGGGGCACAGAGTGGCCTATAAAACCATTCCCAGCAGTCATTTGAATACATGTTGGAATGACATCAAGTAATGAAGTATTCATTTGTGTTCTTCTAAACAAAACTGTCAACTGCTTCAGTAGAAACTGTGAAAAATTTTAATTTTTGAGTCATTGTTGTAGTACTTTTCTAGAGTACTTCTTTGGTTTCTAAAGTACTTCTTTGTTTCGTCGCCCAAACTGTTTTGTGTTGTAGTGAATCACTTCTTTGTTTTAGCTCTCTTTCATTTCCTTTCCATAAAAAGCTCCTCTGCAAATCAACGTCTAAATTAGTAATTATACTGGTCTGCTGGTCCGATCGTGCTTACTTTTCAATTTTTCGGAAGGCATTAATACCATCTTCAATTTCACTTAGAGATGTTATGTAACAAATTTTTCCTTCATTTTGTTCTGCATTTATTGTATCTCTTAATCATTAGCTGTCCAGTGGCCTCTAAAATGGAAAGAAACTGAAAAATATTCCTATTAATTCATTTTTTTTTTTTTCCAGAAGTTGTTTGCTTCAATAATTAGACTTGAAGAAGAATCAACCATCGATCACACCATTTTTCCTCAACTCTATGTAAGGACAACCGACCTCATCTATTTTTATGGTTCACTATATATCATATTTTGAATATATTGTTGATGCAGAATTGGAGATTTCTTGCACCAACTTAGATGTGATGATGTGGATCTTTGACTAGCTTTGACTAGAAGGCAGGTGGATGGTGTTCTTGATACTTGATGGAGATGATGGTAATGATGGCTCTTGAGAAAGGATGATCACTTGCACCAAGTAGAAGATGAAGAGGTACTGGTGTAGCACTAGACAACCGGTCTCTGATGATAAAGTCAGATAGTGTTTTTAGGAATCGTTGTGGTAGATGCTTGTTGATGGAGATGGATGGAAGAGGACCAGAAATCAAGAAAGAGATCTATGGTTCTTCTTTGTGTGTGATTAGGGTTTTCTTTTGAATTTGTGAACCCTCAACATGCAGCAAGAGGTTTGAATTTATAGGCACAAGAGGATAATGCATGCATGCTGATGGAGGGCTGTGATTGAGCCACATAGACCTACCAATTATGTACCCTATTCATCTACTAAGTCACATTGTATTTAATACAAGCATGGCTTGAGTGATGGTGGAGGGCTGAGGTCTCACCCAAGTTGTCATTGTCAGAAAAGGTGAAGCATGGATTGCTCCCACTTGAGTGCATCTCGGAAGCATGTATAGGCGAAACTAGATGCCGAACAGAAGAAGGGAAGTGCCCGACCCGATCTAACTCGACCCTTGGCCCGCCATATGCAATTGTGCAAGAGTTCATTGGTTTAGGTCGGACATAGAGATCCGATCCGAACCGGATGGCATCACTAGTGTCACTTGTTTGGTCATGGCGATTCTTGACTCTGACAATTTGGTTCAGATCGGACATAGCATAGTGAGTCTATTCCGATGTAGTGATCTGTAGCGACATGGTGCATGGGATCGAGCTGATAATTCACTTGGATAGTCAAATGGTCATATATATGACAGGGTTGACCCATGTGGCACACTTTCATTGGTGTGTAGAAAAATATTATATTTGCCCACAAACATAGTCTTTTCTTCAATATACAACTGAGGTTACATTGTACCAATTACAGTCCACCCCACCTGCGTCTTATTCGTTAAACAAACTTTATATTTCTATTAAATGAACTGCACAACCTCATGCATTGGCAGGTACAATGTAACCTTGCTTCTGAGTTATAAGCTCACATTAAGAAAATGTCTACTTATCTTCAACAATGGACCCAAGCTTAAAAATTTTAAAGAATGGCATAGACCTCTCTTGCCACACAGGAGTTGGCGACAGTGGTGCAGTAAAGGATTAAATGGCAGGAGTGGATCAGTAGTATCATAGCATGTCAAAGAAAGATTGCCATCTAGTACTACTACTTTTGACATGCAACTTTCTCAAATTTTTCAGTTATTTTCTGATAGATATCCCTTGTAAGTTTTTGGAAAACCTTGGATTTGAAATGCTCTGCCTTTCAGGCAACATCTCCAGTTGCTCTTCATAGAATTATTGTTTAATTTATAATAGTAGATGATCCACCTACTAAAATTGTTTTAAGGCCCGTTTAAATTTTTGAATTTAAATTTGAACTTAAATTTAGATTTCAAATTTATGCTTTGTTAATAAAAGAGAGAGAGAAAGGGAGAGTGGATGAGTGCGGAGAGAATGCAAGGAGAGAGGAGAGTTTTTATTTTATTTTATAAGAGAAAACATTTTTTGTTTGACAAAAACACCCTTTATAAAAGGGTCATGTGCACAATCAAACTTAAACAGAATTGAAGAGATTCAACGGTGAACGACTATATTGATGCACAATAATAAAATGAGGACTACATTAAGCGATTTTGAAGTTTGGAGACCACATTCACATTGTTTGGTCGGGCGATAGTTCAAGGACCAATTAGTGATCAAAAGCCTGATTTAAAATGCCCCTTGCTGTCACTCCGAGTTGAGAATCACGTACTCACAAAATCTTTCCTTTCTTAATGCATATATTTTGTTTTTATTGTAATTAGCAGATTTGATAGGATTCCTCTCCACTAATTGTGTATTTGCATGGTATCAGAGAAATCCCTCTTACTTTCTTCCATTCCTTTTGTGACATAAGCTTTTTAGGGCCTTTTTCCCCTTACTTTCTCTCATCCTATACAATGGAAGAACATACCAAAGAATCAAGGATACTGCAACAGCCAAAAAGAATGATAGTAGCAGCTGGGCTAGTGGGACAGGATTGCCTTTGACCCCACTTTGGAACCCAAGGTGATCCTATGCGGTGATGGAGCGTCAATTGGAAAGGTCAGTTCAATATATTAGAAAAAATACTTGCAATAGAAAGGTTAATGGTTAATTATTGAATTGACTTGACAATTGGCAAGTTTGCTAAAACCAAGAAAATGTGGACCATGGAGCTATGTAGGTTTTCTTGTGATTGGCCAGCCTAGAAAAAGCGCACCTTTCCAACTTGCAAGCTGATTGCTTTATTTCGAATAAGGAAGAGTTGATGTAGTATTGGGTTAATGTGCTGCAGTTGCAACGGCTAAAGCCATTGTAATTTAGTTTTCTTTTTTTACACTTTAATATTTCAGTAAATCAGTCAAAAACTATTAAAAATATAGTTCTTTATTTATAAGTCACAGCAAATATAATTTTTTATTAATAAGTCATAAAATACCATTTTAAGCACAAAAAAAAAATTTCAGGAATAAAAATATAAAAACAAAAAAAAAATTCTAAAGTATAATTCTTATTAAGTTAAGATTTAATTTTGGGTTTTTATTTAGTTCCACTTTGGTATAATTTTTTTTTTGTTCTAATATCACATGTCAAGAATTACACTTTATAATTTCGTAGAATTACGGTTTACTTAATTTTTTTTCTTAGCAATTTTTTGTTTTTGTTTTTATATTTTTATAGCTGAATTTTTTTTTTTTTGCTTAAAAATTTATTTTGTGGCTTGTTAAAAAAGAACTATATTTTGTTATGGCCAAGATGTTAAATTTCGAAATTTTCGGCGAAATTTCACCGAAAATTTCGTTTTTGGGGGGTATGGAAATTTTAACACTACCCAATTAATTTTTCGGCGAAGTTTCGCCGAAATTTCGGCAAAATTTCACCCATTACTCACACCTCAATAAAAAACCCAAATTGATGGCTTTCTAGTTGGTTGTTGAGGCAAGGGAAGGGTACCATGAGGTCTAGCTCGACAAGAGGAAGAGATCTTGGGTGGTTTGGGGTCTCGTCGTGGCCAGAAATGGGAGATCGCCAGCCGGAAGTCGTGACTGGTTTTCCATCACTGTGTCTTCGTGGATGGTCGGATAAGTGATCTGAAACCATCAATGGAAAGGCGTCGTCCATAGCTTTCTAACGACACCAAAATCGCCGGAATCGGAGCTCAGATGAGAGACATATAAGCGGTGAAAGTTTGGTCAAAGAAGAGGAGAGAGAGAGAAAGTGCAGAGGAGAGAGAGTGCTCGGGGAAGAAGAAGACGACCAGATCTGATCTGACTTGCAATTACCATTTTGCCCTTATGCTTCAAATATTTGTAATTTGAGCTACGTAACTCCGATTCGCAATATGTTTTCGCCTACATGCTCGTGAGTTCGAGTTCTATCCAGCAATGCCAAAATCATAATTTATAAAGATACAATTTAATTATTTTCTCTTAAATCCAAACTTTTATATTAAGGGTATACTCGTCCAAATCTTTAAGTAAATCACCAATCAAAGATCAGAGTCCAAAAAATGTTCCGATAATTCCTATGGGTTCCTCTCATCTTGTACCATTTTTTATCACCGTAACTTCAAATTTAATTACCCATACCTCATTCAATTTAATTTATATGTTTCTAAATAATTCTCAATAACTTCTATAAATATTTAATTACTTAAATTAATTCGTCAAAAATCCTTATAACCTCAAATAAATATCTAAGAATCTCCAAACATTTATTTTGTCTCCACTCCAAGAATCTCCAAACCTTAAATAATGCACATAACAAAAATCATATCCTCAAATAATATTCCATGAATCTTCAAAACTTGTTTAAATAATATTCCATAAATCTTCAAAACTTGTTATTCTCTCCAAATCAATTTAACAACATTTTCTTAGGTCTCACAACTCAACTTTTCTTTAAGCTTTTTCAGTCCATAACCAATAAATTAACATTCTTAATAAAATTCAAATCAAGTTATTATATGATTATTTATGTTTAATTTATGATTCAAAATTATAGTATAAATAAAACTAATGCATTTATTCAATAAAACATATGTAATTATTAATTAGTGAACCATTTTTTGTACAATATTTGTCTCCAATGCGCATTATATTCATCTTATATCATATGAAACCCATTATATATTTTAGTTTCTTCAATGTTTTTTATCAAAGTAGTAGATAATATGTTAAATAAACATATGGTAAAGTTTCATTCAAAATTTCCGTATTTTACTAGTAATTTCCGTCATTTCCGTCTAATTTCTGTCGAAATTTAAAATTTCCCGAAATTTCCGTCGAAATTTCCATCGAAAATTTCCACAAAACCGAAATTTAACTCCTTGGTTTTCTCAAACATTATATTTTTATGCTCCCTAATAAGTAATAAACTAATATTTTTAACAAATCAATTAACCACTCACTTAACCGGTTACCAAGGTGTTAAATTTCGTTTTTTTGGGATATGGAAATTTTAACATCAACTTATTAATTTTTTGCCGAAATTTTTGAAATTACTGAAATTTATGAAATTACTGAAATTTCACCGAAATTTCCCGAAATTTAGGCAAAATTTCGCCCACTACTCACACCTCAGTAAAAAAACCCAAATTGATGGCTTTCTGGTTGATTGTTGAGGCAAGGAAAGGGTACCATGAGGTCTAGCTCGATGAGAGGAAGAGATCTTGGGTGGTTTGGGGTCTCGTCGTGGCCGGAAATGAGAGATCATTGATCGGAAGGCGTGACTGGTTTTGCATCGCTGCATCTTCGTGGATGGTCAGATGAGTGATCTGAAACCACCAGTGGAAAGGCGTCGTCGATAACTTTCTAACGACACCAAAATCGCCGAAATCGGAGCTCGGATAAGAGAGATATGAGCGATTAAAGTTTGGGCAAAGAACAGGAGGAGAGAGAGAGCTCGGGAAAGAAAAAGACTAGATCTGTTTCCTTTTTAAAATCTGACATGCAACCTATGCTTCAAATATTTGTAATTTGGGCTACGTAACTCTGATTCGCGATCTGTTTTCGTCTACATGCTCGTGAGTTCGAGTTCTATCCAGCAACACCAGAATCATAATTTATAAAGATACAATTTATAGAAATTTAGGATTAAGTACCTAGTTTCGATACTTTTTTAGAAAATCAGTTTTGCTCATAATTTTTAGGTTTGACTACTAACTATTGAACTTAATTTTTAGAATAGGTCACAAATTTAAAGCCCATTTGTTTTGGGCTTTATTTGTTTGACAAATTTGCCCTTCTATTGTCCTTTGGCCCACATATGATGGGTCTTAAATAAAATTTATAAAGTTTTGACAAAATTATCCTTGATACTTTTATATTGTCTTGGAAATTAGTTAATATAGTCTCATGAAGTTTTAATTGTGACTGTACGACACTCAACTTCAAATTTAGTTGTGACTGAATGACAGTCACAGCTAAATTGTGATACAGTCACAGCTAAATTGTGATACAGTCACAGTTAAGTTGTGATACAGTCACAGTTAAGTTGTGATTGAATTGAAATTTTTCTAAAGAGAAATTGAATTACAATATAGTATAAATAGAGGTCAAAACAATACTTTTACTCAAAATAATACTTAGTATAGTAGTGGGAGTTGTTTTTTTCAACTTACCAAGACAATTACAATTAAATTGTAAGACAGTCACAGTTAATATGTGATTGTATTTATCTTTTTCAACTTACCAAGACAATTACAACTAAATTGTAAGACGATCACAGTTAATATGTGATTGGATTGATTTTTTTTAGTTTTAATACAATATAATATAAATTAATGTAATAGTATTGATGTAATATANATGTAATATAAATATATATATTTTTTATTGTAGTGGCATGTGATGTAATATTTGTGAATTATAGTGCCCTTTACTATATTATTATGTTTGACTTTTCAACTAGTACCTAATTAAAAATGCTATTAAATTTTGGTACTTAAACTAAAAAATTATTGAAATTTGGTATTTAAAGTCAATTAACCTTAAAAAAATAAATTAAAATAATAAAAACTAAAGTATGACTTGTTCATACTACAAAAACCAAAAAAATATTTTGACCAAAAATAGTGCTACAAACGAAAAAATCACACTTTCTGGCCTTAAAACCCGCATCAGTTGGTGGACATGATAATGGAGTGCTTTCTTAATTAATCCACGGGCGTTGGTTTTAGTAATTATGAGAATCTACTAAAAAAAGCAACCATTCATGCATTAATCATTAATATCTTGCCGGCCACCATTTTCTTCTTCTCAGTGCTTGATCAATTCCCGCCTGGCCCACATAATAATCATTGCACTAGAATCTTTGTGGGTAATTTCTTGGAAATGAGAATTGAAAAATTTTCGTATAATTAATATTGAGAATTGAACCCATTAAATCATCTCTAGAAAGTTTTTCAAACGAAGAATATTTTATTTTTTGAAGACAGGTGGATAAAAGTATTTAGACCTCAAAATAATTTTTAAACTGAATCTTCAACTTAAAATATAATTTCTCTCTTTTTAAATATTAATAATATTGAATTGTGTTTATAATTTTTATAAAATTTTCATTCTTTTTCCTCTAATAATAAATTTTAAGTTAAATAAATTAAACTTTATTTTCTTATGTTTGAATAAAAATTTAATTAGTGCATAAAAAATATAAATAATTAAAATTAGAAAAGTCATTTGAAGAATAAAAAATTCGAGTAGTAAATATCACTCTTTAAATTGCCACATAGGTCAGCAAATCATAATTTAAAGAGTGATTTTACTATAATATTTTGAAGATGCTCTTAGAAAAGCATTTTCATAATAGAAGTCTTCATCCTTCAACTTCATGCCCCAATTTTATGTGGTGCTTAACATCTTAATTTCTTGTGTCATGCACCTTTTCTTTCTCAGTTTCTTATCATAAAAATGACATCTGATTAAATTTTAAAAAATCCAAGTTAAAGGGAATGATGCAGATATAGGTTGTCTTTTTTTTTCTTTTTTTTTTTCAGTATGATCGGAGGAGGAAATATTTGAACTTCAAAACTACTATACATCGTTTTTAGTTGGTAATTTGCAAGCTATCTTATGTGTCTAGCTAAGTGTGATTTAATTTAATTTAAATTTTGCTTGCACGATTGAAAATTTTACATTTCCTAAACTTTAAATGTGTATATATATATAGTGCAGTTATAAAATTTATATTAAAAGACGAATTAACTAGTGTTCAAATAATATTTATCTACAATATTAAAAGAGGCCTCAAATTTAGATCTCTGGTTAGAATGAAAAATTAATACCAAAAGAAAAAAATTAAAGAATTATGAACTAATAAAATTATAGTAGATGATCATTAAGTCTACTTTAAAACTTGCCATGTTAAAATATTCCCCTAATGCATGTGTTTAGAGTTAAAAATGTAAGCAAATTATTTTTAAAATGTTAAACTAATCCACATAGGGATGGCAAAAATCCCCACAGGTACGGGGATCCGATCCGATTAAAAATAAATGGGGATAGTAAACGGGGTCGAGTTCAGATTCAGGAATTTAAACAGAAACCTGAGTCGAGGACGGGACGAGTATGATATTGGTTCCCCTAATCTATATATATTCTTTATTTTTAATAAAAAAAATTATAATCAACAAAGTGGAGACGCACGAGTTCGAACTCAAGACCTCATAGAAGAGAAAGTAGTGCCTCATCCACCAGACTTCCTAGCTCTTTCGAACTTATTCTTCCATTCTATAAATTTATAGACTTATCAAATAATATAATTAAGCGTTTTTATCACTAATAGTCCCTCTACTTTCACAAAAAACATCAAATTTGTCCCTCAAGTGCAGTTTCAATCAATTTCATCCCTCAACTTTATCACCAAACATCAATTATACGTCTCTGTTTGTTTTTTTGTCCAAATGGGTCATGTGCACTCTCAGCGCCCCCCAAACAAGAAAGGGTTTTAGGAGTATTTTGAAAGTCTAGTGTTTTGAACTGACTCTGGGAGTATTTAGAAGCTTGCATGTGAACCTATGATTTCCCTAAAGTGACAATGGAAGTTTATTTAAGAACAGAACAGATGGTGGGCCTCACGTGGATTAACATAACAATATTCAGATTTTATTGGATCATTGGACACTCGATCTCACCATTAATCAGTCATTGTAATTTACTTATAATTATTCCACTACTTTCACATGCTATTTCTGCTGGTTGCCTCTAAATTAGCATGTTTAGATCTTGTGTTTGTCTTGCAAAAGAAAAATTCATATTGTGTTATATTTTAAGACTTTCTATCAGTTTGGGAAAAAAAAAAAAAGACCTTCTATCACTAGAGAGTTTAATGCCAATACGTGGGAGTCACAGGTTGTAATGCATAGAGCCAAATCAAGGGTTGTAATGGTCATTTTTAATCATTAAGAACAGATTTTGTTGTAAATTGCATCTGCCCAACTCAAGGGTATGTCAAAACTGCACTTGACCCATTTGGACGGAAAAACAAACAGAAATAAATAGAGGGTTATAATTGATGTTTGGTGATCAAGTTGAGGGATGAAATTGATTGAAAGTGCACTTCAGGGACCAATTTGATGTTTTTGTGAAAGTAGAGGGACTATTGGAAAACAGCCCTATAACTAATAGCTTAAACTCTTAAACCTATATCCTAAACCCTATACCATATATCCTAAACCTTATACCTTATACCCTAACCATATATCCTATCCTAACTCTGGACCCTTATTTTAAACCCTACACTAAACCCTTAAATTCTAACCCTAAAGTCATAAATCCTAAATTCTATTAAATACCCTAAAGGCTTAAACCCTATAGCCCCTAAATTATAAACTATCCCTAAAACCTAAACAATAAATTCTATTAATTACAATCTATACACTAAATCTATAGTAGTATATATGATATAGGGTATAGAGTATACTAATATAGTATATGGCATATGGTATAAAGTATATGACATATGGTTTTGAGTATAAGGTATAAGGTATAGAAGGTTTAGCATATTTTTAATTAGTTTTTATATGAAATTTATTATATAAATTTTAAATACATATATATATATATATATATATATGTATATCCAATTATCTAAATTAATTTAAATTAGTTTATACTGTACATTTACATGTTTATAAAGGTACAAATATTTTTATATAGTATCATATATGTTGAATTAGGTGGCATATATATATATATATATTAAAAGAACATGTAATTATAGAATCTTTTATATATATATATATATATGTATATATGTGTGTGTTTAATTAGTTTATAAATTATTATCTATATGTGAGAGATTCTTCTCTTTTTTTATTTTCAATTCTTGGGCCAGATTGTAGCTTACTTAATGGGGATTTCTATTGCCAATT
>QANT01001525.1:0-34088 GCA_003254885.1 Purshia tridentata | reverse complement strand
TATATATATATATATATCAGGTCCTTTCAAGTATGAGATTTTATATTTAAACTTATTTGTGGAATTCATTATGGATCCACTCCACATTATATTTCGATAGTTAGAACCATCTACTTTTTTTGTCTCCATTGAAAGATCATACTTACAAAATTAAATTATTCGGAAACCATTTTACCTTAATAAACTATAAAATTTTAAACATTTTTAAATAATAACATTCAAGGTACAAATATGATATAAGACATGTACACGTGTTTATTTTCAATTAATTATTAAGTTTTTACATACTACTAGCCAAGTATAGACTGTATAGTAGCATAGGTTTATAATAAAGTGGGGCATTATCATTTCTAATTTGAACCAAACCAAGTTATTGAATATTTCAAATAAGTCATCAAGTACTGATTTATACATGTAATCTTGGACCTACAATAAGGTTCTCGAAGGACAAAAAATATGATAATTAATTAGGGTTCTAACTTAATGCTCAATCCATTTATGGAATCAAGACTACAGAGAACTAATGCTTGAATGCAGTATACCTGAATTTCACTTGTTTGATGACCAAAAAAAGGAAAGAATTCACTTGTTTAAAAATACGGGCCTATCAGACCCAAAAAAAAAAAGAGANGGCCTATCAGACCCAAAAAAAAAAAAGAGATACAGGCCTAAATCAGCCCATATCGTATATGGGCCCAACAACAATGACAACCAAACGCGGCCCAAGGTACTAACATAGTCCAGTATCTATTTATTTATTTATTGAATAATTAACTAATTAAGAGAAATCTATATCGTATATGTGGACAATTGATCATTATTAATTGGTGCGGATATAATTATAGATTTTTTTATCGTCAATGATTTAAAATCATCCACGTACACATATACAAATAATTGAGGTACCGAATATTTTAATAGAATTGTTGTTAGAAAAGTTCTTAATTAATTGTAATAATGCATAATCTCATCAAACTAAGCGTGGCTTCCAAGTAATTCATTCGAAATTTTGGTTGAGTCATTATCTCAAAAAGAGAGAAAAAAAAAATTGGTTGAGTCAATGAAATATGAATATATATCCAAAGTTTCTAACAAGCTAGCAAGCAGTCATATTCATATATACTTTCTAGCAATTACTTTGAATACGAAATCTCCTATATATATATATATATGAATGTCGATCATATGTGCATGCAAATTACTCCATCATGACAAGTCATTTAAAATATAAATTACAGGAAATTTTATCTAACGGAAAATGTTAAGTAATTTGTTTGCGATCATAGTTCTGGATAAGATTATAATGGGACTAAGAAATATATATATGAAATCAATTTAAATGGATTAATTAGCCTTCCTATATATATAGCAAGACTCTATTGTGAGATTCTCACAAACTTCTAATTTATGGGATCCCCTTGTGAGGCCCACATGAGTTGTTTTGTATCGATTCGAACTGTTCAATTTTTACATCTTCATTGATTGATCATCCTTGCAAAAAATTAACCAAATCGGAAATCATTTGGCTATCTAACTTTGATCAAACAAATGGACGAACCAAATATTTTCGAGGAAACCGTCCATTTGTTTGATCAAAGTTAGATAGGCAAATGGTTTTCAATTTGACTAATTTTTTACAAGAATGATCAATCAATAAAGATGTAAAACATGATTTGTTCGAATTGATATAAAACGACTCGTGTGGGCCCCAACAAGGGAATCTCATTGATTTAGAGCTATAGCTTCAAATTAAATAATTAAAGAAAATAAAAAATGTGAGGAAAAAAGTTCTGTCAATTAACTGGCTTTTTTTTTCTTTTTTTGGAGATGTTCGTCTCCTCCAAAACTCTTGTCTACCATGGTTTTCCTTTCTCTGCAAGTTTCTTGACAGATAAAAAGCTGTTGACAAATAATTAATAATTCCTCCTTTATTTTGAATTTTGTACAATTTTTTTTTTTCGGTTGTCTTTGTTGTTTGGTTGATCTTCCAATTCTTTGGCCATTTCTTTATTTGGCTTACAAAATGGTAACAATTAATATGATAATCACACTATCAATCACCATATGATCTTCTAATGGTAGACGAAGTGAAATTAATATGATCACCACGACAGACAAGCCTCTCTCTCTCCAAAAGGGCAACATATATAACAAGAGAGAGAGAGAGCTATCAACATCTTTTTATCTCTCAAGCTATAAACTTGCAGAGAAGGAAAAACCATGGTAGACAAGAGTTTTGGAGGAGACTAACATCTCCAAAAGAGAAAGAAAGAAAAAGGTAGGTAGTCAACACAACTTTTTTTTTTCTCTCGTTTTTTATTTTCTGTAATTACTTAATTTAAAGCTATAGCCCTAACCATTTGATCTTGAAATATACACATGGCATCTTATAGTAAAAAGTTTAGGAAGGTCAGGAGATTAGTTATATTTGGAGAGGATCCAAATCCGTTAATTTACAATGGTGTTAAAAGAAGAATTAATAAAACACAAGTTAAAAGGGAATTTAAAGAAAAAAAAGATATTGTAAAATCCAAACTATAATGGTAGATTTGGAAATATAAAATGAAAAATATAATAAAAACATTTAAAAAAACAAAAGGAGTGCAAATGGAGAAAAGTGAAGTGCAAAAATCTCCTCCCTATATATATTTGTACACTTGTTCATGGCTAGGGTTGCCAACAAAGCAAGAATTAACCTACTATAAAGGACGAAATGGTGGGTTTTTTTTAGGGGTTTATTTGTCAATATCATATCGATCAACACCACTAGCTTTGTCCATAAGTATCAAAACAAAGGCAATCTATATATAATAACTAAGATAAACTAGCTAGCTCATGAGTACATATGGTACAGAGAGTATTTTAAATTTTGTTCATCAAATAACTAACTAGTTTTGTGAAAAATTATACAGTAACATCTGAACCACCATCATTAATTAAGATTATACCATAAAAGTATATATAAACATATCTTTTTCCATTCATATGATAATATATATTATTTGAATTCATTACACAACTTGGCGGTGTTATAATTATAAAAAATAATTTTTAAAAATTTGTCATCATATTCCGTAACATGTACAAGGAGTGTACGGATCATCAACCTTATATACAAATAGAGAAAGACTCTAACGAACTTTTACTTGGAAAAATCTTCATAACTATGGGATTTGGGACAGACAAATATGCAAAAGGAAGTAAGAAGAATATTCTTCTATATAAAACGCGGTATATATATAGAGCTCATTTTTTATTGTTGTATTTAAAAAGAAGGGAAAAAAAAAAGAAGGAAAAAAGAGAAAATGTAATTAATTAATACAGTAGAGGAAGTCTGAGAAGGAAATTGCAGTTGACTGGCGGCCGGTAAAGTTGATCTTTGTTAAAGTAGTGCACACAGTACTAACAAATTAATAAAGTCCAATTGAAAATTTAAAAACCACCTTTTTCTGCAGACTAGACCATGTAGTACATGAACGTTTTTAAGATCATGAAAAAGGAAAAGTGTTTGCCAATTAAATGAAGTACTAAGGAGCACCATTTATTGGACTAATTGGCTGAAAGGTCATGGTCTTTAATATAATTTCACAGAAACAATCTACCTAACAACCCCACAACAACTCCATAGTTGATTTTGTTGCCACTACGAGGACTCTATATAATAACAGATACAAGTTTATTGTACAATTCTGCAACTTGATATATATATATATATATATACATATCGTCTTTGACTCATGCATTTGCCTTTCAATTCACACAAACGAGTGGTGGATATATATTGTTCATTCTTGAGTAATAAGCTGAGGAGCATCGAGCTAGCATCCTAATCCAATATTATGTATGCAATCCACGTCAGAAGGTGACGTGGGCATATATATATAGAGAGTTGCCCCCTGATTGCAAGACACGTAAAAGAGAACACGCTTTACACACGGTACGCCAACCTTTACACAATTCTAGTAGTTGGGATCACTACAACTCCACGTCTCACCTTTGAATCAATGTCATAGCTTCACCCTTTTTTTTCCTTCTTTTGGAAATTTCTCACCCATTACTCTCATTTATCCAAGTTTAATTTGTATTCATGAGTTTTGATCGACTATAAGACCTACTTTGATAAAGAGAGACTGAATATCATTTAATAGATCACCGGCATATTACACATATCAACTAACTAATAATAATGTTAACGTAACTATGAAAGTAATTTAAACTATCGAGGAAAAAGCATATATATATATATATATATAATAGTGTATATTTTATTTGGTGTCTTTTACCCGGTACAGCAAAAGTTAAATTAGAGAAGGAGCCTACGATGTTTCTTAAGCTACTCTACCACTACAATCAACCCTTTTTTGGATTAAAACAGAAAAAGAGAAGTTATTCTTCCTCTACCCAATTTGGACTAGAACAGAAAAAGAGACTCGCAATTCAGGGATATCATATATCAGACCTTGCTGATTCACATGGACACGGAACTACTTTTTTTTTGCCGGCTTTTTTCATCCAAAACGTACATAACATGCATATGAATCTATGTACGTGGCACATTTCTGGCACCGCAAAAGATAATATATAGTACCAATCCTCTACATACTAAACACGGTCGGACCAGTCGGTGATTATAGAAATCTTCTAGTCGATCCTCTGTTTAATCTTAATTAATTAGCATGCATTTCTCAGTACTTATATATATTTATTAATTAATTTAATTAGATTATCTTCGGCTGGCTTATCCTGGGTGCTTCCTCTTTCATACTACGATAGCAAAAATTGGACCAAAAGCTGAGTTAGAAAGTAAGAAAATGTGAGAATCTTCTAGAAGTTGAAGATTCCAGCTGGAAATAAAGACTGACTTGGCTTGCCACTGAAGACTGCAGACTGGTTCTGTTGCCTCTAATATTGCCTTAGCAATGAGTCATGCTAACGCACGTTATATATTAATACTTGGCTTCTTTCACACCAAACAAAAACAAATCCAAGCATTAATTCTTCTTCATAGCTTAAAAAACAATACAAGCAAAAAACCCATTTGTTCCTTATCCACCAAGAAATTAAACAAGGTTGATCTTAATTGTCATTCCAAAAAGTCAACCACAAATGCACGGAAGTCTCACTGACTAAGTGGTAACCTGGCCTATAAATACCAAACCTCCCTAAACCCCAATGTTCCATTCCTTTAATTTGTTCCTTGAAACACAACCCAATTTCACATCACCAAAAGCTAGCACACCTTTTTTGTCAAAGTCTAATTTGTACTTCTAAATTTCATGACCATGAAGAGAGGCATCACAGAACTAAGAGAGCTCGATCGCAGCCTGACCATGGCCAACTGCTTGATGTTGCTGTCCCGCGGGAAAAATGAGTACGAGTCCTTCTCCAACATGCAATCTCATAATCCGATCCGTGTATTCGAGTGCAAGACCTGTAATCGTCAGTTCCCTTCGTTCCAGGCACTTGGGGGTCACAGAGCGAGCCACAAGAAGCCAAGGTTGACAGCATCAGGAGATGGGAATAGTACTAGTTCTGATCAGAGCCATTCACCAAGCAAACCCAAGACGCACGAGTGCAACGTGTGCGGGCTTGAGTTCGCTATAGGACAGGCCTTGGGGGGTCACATGAGAAGGCACAGAACAGCCAACAACTTGAGTAGTAGTAGTAGTATTGATCATGATCTTCGTCATCATCAGATTAACGGTCATGATCAGTCTAATTCTTTGTTGAGTCTGAGAAGTCCTCCTCCTCCTCCTACACAAGTTGTGATGAAGCGAGCCAATAGCAGTAGGAGAGTTTTCAGTTTGGATCTCAACTTGACGCCTCTGGAGAATGATATGGAGATTCTTGGGCTCGGGAAAGCAGCAGCTCCGGCCTTGTCCATTGTTTTTTCTAATTAATTTCTTAAGTAATAATATATTAATAGAGTTTAATTATTATTCATTTCTTATTGTAAATCACATACGGAGGGATTAATTAGATACCAGTTATTCTCTTTTTTGTTATAATACACAGTACTACCCATTTGTATTTGTTCATTATCTATATATATATAAATTTTATATTCAATAAGAGAGATCATGTTCATCATGAATATCATAGTTATTATCCTTGTTTTGTTTAAATTGATTTTAATTATTTATTAATTATGTCGCCAGAAATATTTTATTTCAGTGCTTTTGTCTCGAGACTCGATTCATCAACATGTTTCCGGTGGCAATGAAATTAGCGTAGGGTGGCCGGCAACTCTGGAAAATAAAGGATAAATTAGGGTTTGACTTTACAGAACAGACCACTAGACCAAAATGAATTGAAAAAATAATAAAATATATTCATTTATATAAAAAATGCTACCTCATTTTCCATTTAGTAATACTAATACTAATAGCTTGTAATTAAGTAGCATCACTACTTCAATATATTTTTTTTTAAAGGGATAGAATCACTACTTCAATAATAATTAAGCAAGAAATATTAATTATTGTTCCAAGTTGCAGCACGATCTAGAAGAGAACTGGCTGGGGATAAAGTTTCCAAAGTCAAAACCATGGTGCCGTATGTTACAAGACATAGGATCGAAATCTTATCTTAGGGTTGCTTTCGAGTTAAATGTTTTTTACTCACCTCCAATTGTCTACACACGTTTATATTTTGTTTGATTTGGAAATTAAAGAGGGAGTTGAACTTGAAACCTCTCTGATATTACCACTAGACCAATAAATAGTTGGTGTCCTACCCACTTTATTTCAACATTAATTAGTTTATTTAAAGCATATATATATGTGTATACATATTGTAGTTACAATACAAAGCATGGATTTTCAAAGAGTTGGAATTTTGAAATTCTATTGGTGGTTGTTGTTGATCCCTAGTCATGAGCCAATTAGTGTATATTAAAATGACACATCAGAGTAACCAGATTTAGGTCACATTCACACTAAACACGCATAAAAACTTGATCACATACCATTCACCAAATAAGGGGTCAATACGATTATCCAATAAGGGGTCTACGTGAAGGGAGTGTTAAGCACTAATTATGCAAATGTAAGGTTAAGTATATAACAAATTTTTATGTACCTATTGAGTTTCTCAACTATCTAGCTTCGTAGTTTTGCATATTTTATTTTTATTTAAACAGGAACTTAAAATTTGAAACATCTCCAACACTACCAAATTTAATTGCTAGTTGGTCTGTACTGAATAACTTAAATGTTTGGGTGTTGTATTTCACTAATTTCCAAATAAGGAAACAGCACTAAATTTACTAAGAATTAGAAAATGAGTACCGCTCTTATTAACATGTTGACTAGTGACTCCCTACATAAATAACACGGGTCGTATAGTCCAAAGGTTGTTAAGCTGAGCTTAATTACTTGGCTAATAAGATAGTATGAATGATAATCAAATACCTTTGACTTTGTCTAGGAAACTATAAATTAACAACTTTACTTAATTGTCATCATCCCATCATAACTAACCTCATTGTCACCGCCATCATTATATATAAATAGTCCCCAAAGTCGGGTCACATCAAGCTAGCAAGGAGGGATCGAGAGGTTACTTTGTATACTAATTAAGCTATGACACGGCTTAAATAATTTAATTAATTAATTTAATTCCCACAAAGAGCACTTTAAGTATATAACTGCTTTGATTATTAATTTATAAAAAATAGGACGAACTCTGGGCAATGTAACCAAGCACTTAGTATCAAATACGAATATGCGAACGTTGACAACTGAAAGGCCAAGCTTAGAATAAGATAATAAGCTTTAACAAGCTTAGAATGAGACTAATTAAAAATTAGAATGAGACAGTAGCTAGGCCAGGCTTAATTTAACAGTACTACTTCCTACTGATCAGCATGCAGAATGGTGAGGCCGGTGCATGCAGAATGCTTTCCATGAAATTGGATTAGATATGTAGGTCCAACTTTTCCTAACAAAGAACTCGTGTCAAACATTTGCGTAATTATAACTACTAATTAATATATCATTACTAAGCCCTGATTGATCCAGCTGCACCATCCCATCACCACTAGCTACCACTGAGATTAATTGGATATCGATCGATCAGATAGAAATTTATCAATTGGTGTGAATTCAGGGAGCAAAATAAGAGTATGTTAAGTACATGTGTGTGCTGCATGCATCTGGGCATAATATTATATTACCATTTTATGTACAAATTAATTAAAAAATTCCACTTATAGTCTAATAAAAAACATTAATTGCTAAAAAAGCTAGATGGAAATAGGTAAGTGATGACGCGCGTATGTGAAAGAAGTTGGCTAAGAGTACAAGTAATTGGTTGGTGATGGGGGTGACCGCCCCCAAGTGAATCCTACCTCACACACACACACACCCACCACACTGCATTAGTTCCTACGTCTTTTTCCCTGCCTTGAAAATTTCTACTTCATTTTAATAATAAATATATATATATGCAATGTCCAAGTCCAGTGTAACATCATACAATTAATTACCACTAATCCCGTGCACTTCAAAGTCTGCAGTTCATTAATTTGAGAGAGAGAGAGAGAGAGAGTGATTTGAAGCATTAATACAAGTGTTCGAGAATTCTCACAAAGTCATATATGCATATTTATGATCGAGAGACATGGTCCTCGATCGCTCAATTGCTTGGTAGAGTCTAGTGTGGACATTTGACTGGGATACTATTGACTTAAGATACCCAAATACTAGCTAGACTAGCTAGCACCAAACTAACCACAACTTATATCTTTTCTGTGTTGTAGAAACTATTACCATTATCTTCTAATTAACACAGTAACTTTTAAGCTACCTGATGAGTGATGATAGCGTGATCAAATTTTATTCTAATCAAATCATGTATGGTGTTGTTGGTTCAAGGGAATAACAATCATACAAAATAAGATATTGGGTGTATGTAACACATATGTCATGTACTGTGTGTCCTTTTTGTTCTATTAGTGGATAGGGTCACATATATATAAATTTATATATATAATTTGGTCAATTCAACCAGTAAGAATCAACGTGAAATAACATCCATCTGTATGCTTACAAAGTACGAAGGCATGGCAATTTATGGTTTAGTATAAAGATTAAGGTAGCAAAGCATGCATAATGTGCCCACAGGCTTTATATATATGATAACAGCATAGCTATATACCTGTGAATGATAATTAATTACTATAAATTGACCAAGTTTAGTGACTATAAAAAACTTGGATTAGTTAAGCTCTTGTCATCAACCGGCACCATTAATGTCTCAGAGATCACGTAGTGCTTAAGCTAAGTGTTTGATACCTAAATTTAAACATTAAGAATTGAGAAATTAATTGATATAGAGCTTGAACAGGTTCAAATTATTAACTAAGTAGGTGCCAAGCCATGCCTTTTCTTTTGGTCTGAAGCTATGCCTAAGTTATATATATATATATATAAAAACAGACAACGTCTGGTTCAGAATTAACATATATAAACAATAAGTTGGCTAGCTAGCTATGTGCTCTCCACACGGCTCTGTATTTTTTTTAATTAATCTTCTGCTAATTAATTAATGCTTAATTTCCAAGAAACATGTACTTGCAAGTAGCAAGGGTTTGGATAAAAATAATCTATGTTCTAGTTGTCATTTGTCAACTAAAAGGCTAAGAAAAGTATATCTAGGAGAGACTAGGACTAAATGCTATAATATATATATATTGGACATTACTTGCCGACTATATATAGCACTGGCATTCCCACTAGGACCGCAGGAACAATTGGTCTAACTAATAAACATGGTAAGTGTGAATAATGCTTTGGTAGGCAAGTGCTGTATATATTTTGGTCTGTCTGACTTTACCTAACAATTAAGAATGAAGAATATCATAGTTTGCTTGAACTGGTTTTTGCTTACTGCTGGTCAAGCTCAATTTGAACTTTCCAATAGTTGACTCCATATTGGCCCATATCATTATTAGAGTTAAAACACCAGTTGGGATTTCAGAATTTCAATTGGGTAACACTGTTCAAATTCAATTAAACGAAATCTTATCAAGATACAAGGCAACAGAACAATACATGTTATCAGAACGTAAATTTGACCTACAAATTTAATTAAAAATTAATATAATTAATTATCTAAATTCACAATACGTATGACAAGAAAAGATTAATTGTTGATAATATGTATATATAATTTTTTTAATTACAGAAGGGAGAGGGTTGGAGCACAATATGTATATGCACATGTACTCTCATGCAATGCATGTGATTATTTTTTTCTTTATAATCTTCTTGTTTGTTGATTGTCCAGACAAGACGTCGCCGTTCATGAGCTGGAACTCCCTGAGCACAGAAATTAAGGGGCTAAAGATCACATAATGATTAAGCAAGTGCTGACGTTAGACTGTTTTAAGTAGAGGATTCAGTTTGGTTCGTTGGCCAAGCCTTTATAAGTAAAAGACTAACAGCATGGTCAATTGGTCATGGTGTATTGCTGTGGGCTTCTAGATGTGCCGCGTACGCTCCCTATTGTATGGTTCTATTCTTTGTAGCCATTTCTTCAACTCCTGTCCACATTGCAATTTCCTTGAAATTCATGTGTTAAAAAAGTAAAATGCGTGCTAACTTCTCTTTCACACGATATCACAATATAAGAGGAATTTTCAAATGTGAGCGTAGCCAGTGAAAAATGCGAGTCATTAAATTGCACGACTGTTATATTCACTTTTCATAAGTTTTTTTATTTACCAGCTATAGTGTCGCGCCCAATTCAAAACTACAATAAACATGTTAGATTAATACCAAGTCATCTAAGCAATTAAATAGATTGCAGTTGGTGGGTAATCTAATTGAATGGACCGTATAATTTATTCCTCTGCATTCATGTTCGAAATCTCCCTCCTGAAATAAAATATATTAAGATTGATTATTACTCGAAACTAATTCGAAGTAACACAATATGAACATAAGACAACACAATTCAAGTTTCATCTCTAGAATTTATACTTGCGAATTTATTATAATTGTCAGTATTAACTAGTAATCATATTGACTGAATACCACGGATGTTTTACTAACAGTTCAAGAAGCCTGTAACTGCTTTTTCTCTTTTGTTAGTTAGTTAGCCTTTTATGTCCTGTGTCATCATATGAGACTGAGTAGCAATGTAATTTGCAGTGAGTTCACATAGACTTGCATAAGAAAATCAATAAGACTTTCACAGAGACACCGTTACTGTCATAAGGGTCCTACGCAAATCTTTCAAATACCTAGGCACAAAAAATAACAAGGGTCGATCTTCAACCCCATAAAACCCTATTCCCGGGCAACTTGTGGAGCGCGGAAGGTCTAAACATGGATCCCCCGGTTGAAAGGAATGAATGACAAGTTTAGACACAAGATGATAACACAAAACTAAACACAGATGGGTCTATTTTCATTACAAGTTTAGCCCTACATTCCAACCAACATTTCTTATCATACACCTGGTCTTGCCCCTATCACTTCACTATGCAACCTTACTCTGCCCATGAAAGAGAAAACACTGCCTACCCAGATGAATGAGAGGGTCCCCATGGGGAGGAAAGTTTTCATTCTCTGTTCTTTTAGTTCAAAGTTCAAACCAAACACTCAACAATCTCCAGAAAATAAAGATTCCACACAGAATTGGTCTGTAGGACAAGCAAATAGAGAAACATAACCCAGGCAAGAAAGTACAAGACTCATGACTCGGCGTATCTTCACTTCCATGAACCAATATGCAGAGCCACCAAAATAATGAAAGGAATAGGAAACCAACATGAAAGAAAGGGAGGACTATGAGATCAAACATGAGTCCATTACAGAATTCATCTTCATATTTGAAGATCAACATCCTCAGAAAAATCAAACCTAATGATTTTACAAGAATATACCACATTATAGACAATAAGAAAATGCAGTATCAGAATGTCTTAACTGTCATATGAAATTTTAAATAATGGCACCAACTCCTTTTAGGACACTAGTACAAACTACAAAACAAAGTGCACTGGATTCAACATTGGCACATCTCGCTACCAAGCAAAAGTAGATAGAGAGTTATATGAATTCCTTTATGAAAATAGTGCCATCTGCTAATAACAGCAGCAATACCAATTATCTGACTAGCAGAAATGATGGGCACTAAAGTCCCTAGATATTGGAACTTTAGAATAAATGGTCAGTGTTGCAAAAGTTAAAAGAAGAAAAAGCTATCTCGAGGATGTCCCGAGTCCTCATGGCCAACAGGCAACAAGCACATACTTCCTGTCAACATGCAGGTGAAGTTACAACTCGATATTCAGAAAGCTTTTCATAATTTGTTATCCACAAATCACAATAGAGCTATCATAAAAAATGTGATAGTTAAAGCTGATTGATATTGTCAATATGATCACTATGAAGTCTATACTTCTTTATGCTGGGCTTCACAATGTGAGTGATTTATAAATAGATCCACGAAAGTAGTGCTTAACTGGACTTGTAATATTAACCCAGAGTTCAAACTTCTCACTTATTAACAAAAAGTACAAACCAACATGCAAGCCACATACAAAGTATTTCTAGCTTTGCCTTTTCTTTATACACCACTACTTTAGTTCTTTGTATATCACAACCTGGTATTCGATTCCTCAAAGGTACACTTATCTAGCTATTTGTTAGAGTCATCTGCCTCCCAAAGATCGTAGAAATCAGCAGGGGTCTCGGTTTCAAAGCCGGGTTCGCCTGGGGGATTTCTGGGTATAAAAAATAATAATAATAATTATTATTATTAGACAAGAAAACGAAAAAAAATGGGATTTGTTTACATAGAAATTTTGGAAGTGCTTGTGCCTTAGCTTACTTATCAACATTGTTGGTGTTGGTTTCGCTAAGAGTCCCAAACTTTTGCTTGAAGGAGTCCTGTCTCTGCACCCACATCATGTGCCCCTGAAACCCATCAAAGTTCCCAAATTTAACTCCCTAATCAAAATTGATTAGTAAGATTACAGAGAAACCAAAATGCAGAGTGTGTGTGTGTGTGTGTGTGTGTGTGTGTGTGTGAAGTGTAGAAGGAGAAGTTACTGTACCTGGAGAGCAGCAGCCCAAGCAATAAGGAAAGATGCGACCCAGAACTTTTTGTCCTTGAGTAACTGCCTGGCTTCCATTTGCCAAAACCCTAACCTTAAACCCTGATACAATCAGAGTGCGATTCAGAAAGTTGAACCCCTCCCTTGGAGACGGTAGTGAAAGAGATGGTTTGGGCCTATTGGGCTTTGATTAAATATGGGCCTCTGATAGAAAGCCCAATAGAAGTGGTCACTGTTTTGTGTGATTTAAGCCCAAAAGACGTTCACTTCACACTACATGTCACCACAGCACCAATTCGTTTCGTTCCAACAGTTCGTACCATGATCGTGAAACATGCAGTTCGTAGGCATGCACTCACAGCAACAGCTTCTGAAATTCCTTCTTTGCCTTCCAACACCACGAGGAATTACCAACTGTACCTTGGCCTACTCTCTTCATGCAAAGACTTGAAGTCTCTGCTTCAAATCCATGCCCACCTGGTTGTCTCAGGTCTCAACCAAGACCATTCCACACTGACCCATCTCATAAATTCCTACTCTTCGTTTCACAAATGTGGTTTGGCCAGCTTAGTTTTTGATTCTACGCGAAACCCAGGTGTTCTTTTGTGGAATTCTATGATTAGAGCTTATACAAGAGCAAAGCAGTACAGAGAAGCTCAAAAAATGTACCATTCTATGTTAGAACAAGGTATAGAGCCAGACAAGTATACCTTCAACTTTGTTTTGAAAGCTTGTACTAGTGCTTTGGATTTCGAGGAGGGTGTCTTGGTACACCGCGAAGTAGCTCGTAAGGGGCTAGACTCTGATGTCTATATAGGGACCAGTCTTGTAGACATGTACTGTAAAATGGGTGAATTAACATGTGCAAGAGAGGTGTTTGATAGATTACCAAAGAAAGATGTTGTGGCTTGTAATGCTATGATTTCGGGTTTATCCCAAAGCGAAGATCCCTATGAGGCGTTGGAATTTTTTCGGAGGATGCAATCGTGGGGGAAGGGACCGAACTCAGTAAGCGTGTTCAATTTGGTTCCAGCAGTGTCTAGATTAGCAGATATTGATTCTTGTAGGTGTATTCATGGTTATGTGTTTAGGAGGCATTTTTGTTCGTTGGTTTCAAATGGGCTGATTGATATGTACTCCAAGTGTGGAGATGTGGATGTTGCTCGCCTGGTTTTTGACCTGATGCAGGGCCGGGATGATGTCTTATGGGGGACAATGATGGCAGGGTATGCGATTAATGGCTGCTTTCTTGAGGTTTTGGGGTTATTTGACTGCATGAAAAGAGAGAATACTAAGATGAATAAGGTTTCCATCATAAGTGCTCTTTTGGCTGCTACTGAGATGAGAGATTTAGAGAAAGGGAAGGAGATTCATTCTTGTGCTTTACGACAAGAAATTGATTCAGATGCTTCGGTAGCTACTTCTATAATGACCATGTATGCAAGATGCGGAGAAATAGAGAAGTCTAAACAAATGTTTGAGAGACTTGGGGAAAGAGATTTAGTTGCTTGGTCTGCACTTATATCTGCTTGTGTCCAATCTGGTTATCCTGAAGTGGCATTGTCTCTCTTTCGAGATAAGCAGAATGAAAATCTGAAACCCGGTGGAATAACATTGGTAAGTGTCCTCTCAGCATGTGCAGAATTATTGTCTATGAAATTAGGAAAGAGCATACATTGCTATGCTGTTAAGGCCAATATTGATTCTGATATTTCTACAGGAACATCCCTAGTTTCCATGTATGCTAAGTGTGGATTCTTTACTCCTGCGCTAATTTTATTCTATAGAATGCCATGTAAAGATATTGTGACATGGAATGCCTTGATAAACGCATATACCCAGATTGGTGACCCCTACCATGCTATATATAAGTTTCATGAATTACGGCTGTCTAGAATAAATGTGGATGCAGGAACCATGGTGGGTTTGGTCTCAGCTTGTAGCCTATTAAATGACCTAGATCAAGGTACTTCTGTTCACGGGCAAATTATAAAGAAGGGGTTTGACCATGAAGTTCATGTCAAAAATGCTCTTATTGACATGTATTGCAAATGTGGTAACATATCCTCGGCTGAATTTCTGTTTAACAGAACTAAGTCTATGAAGGATGTGGTGTCCTGGAATGTAATAATTGCAGGATACATGCAGGGTGGACATGCCAGAGAAGCTATTTCTGCTTTTCAACAGATGAAACTAGAGAACTTTCAGCCTAATATAGTCACATCTGCCAGCGTCCTTCCTGCAGTGGCATATCTGGCAGCCTTAAGAGAGGGCATGGCTTTTCATGCCTACATTATCCAGAAGGGATTTCTGTCAAATACACTTGTGGGAAATAGTCTTATTGATATGTATGCTAAATGTGGACAGCTCAATTATTCAGAGAAATTTTTTAATGAGATGGAACAAAAGGACAAAATTTCATGGAATGCAATGCTTGCAGCATATGCAGTGCATGGGCAAGGTGGCCATGCTGTTGCACTTTTCTCATTGATGCAAGAGAGTTTTGTTCAAGTTGATTCTGTGTCATTCATCAGTGTTTTGTCTGCTTGCAGACATGCAGGTTTGATACAAGAAGGAAAAGAAATTTTTCAGGCCATGCGCGAAAAGCACCATCTTGAACCAGAGTTGGAACATTATGCTTGCATGGTTGATCTTTTAGGATGTGCTGGTTTATTTGATGAAACTTTAAATTTAATTAATACAATGCCAGTGGAGCCTGATGCTGGAGTCTGGGGAGCCTTATTAAGCGCATGTAGAATGCATTGTAATGTGAAGTTAGGAGAAGTTGCATTGAGTCATCTTGTTAAGCTTGAGCCTAAAAATGCAACTAATTACATAGTTTTATCAGATATGCAGGCTCATTCTGCGAGATGGGGCGATGCTGGCAAGACGAGGTCAAAGATAATTGACTCAGGGTTGAAGAAAACTCCAGGATGTAGTTGGGTAGAGGTTTAAAACAGGGTCGATGAATTCCGGGTGGGACACTACAACTACTCCCAACTTGAGAGCTGAGAGCGTGCATTTTCTGCAGAACAATTTACTTGAAAATATGGAATATTGGAGTGATTTGGAAGGAGTTGCTTGTTGCACGACATGGAGGAAAAGGGCAAGGAATTTCTTACAGTCACAGAAAGTTTCCAGTTATTACATGTTTTGAGCTTGTATTTGCTCATGCAAAGATTAATACTGGTGAGCTTGACGAATAAAATTTAGATCAGCTTGTGCAAGTGCAATGAGTACTCGTATTTGGCATTTTCAACCTGTAAGAGTCCAAATAAAATGAAAATTGGTTTCTTAGACTTCAGGACTAGGAAAACAGGAGTAAGCTTGCAATGTTACTATAATTGACCGTGCCAACTGCAGTGGAAGTTCAGATTGTACGCGTTAAGAACCACATTAAACTGAGAACTTGAGTAAGCCCCTTTACTAGCTTCTTGAAATGTTTTCTTCCCATTGCTTTTGGTCTTCTAAGTTATTTGCTCTAATATTTGGGTTTGAGGCTTTATTATGATGAGAGCTGTATCAAAAAGTTTTCAATTTGTGTTTGCAGATTGCACAAATTATGTCCAAGGATGAGATGGAGCTTGCTGCTGAAGTTGTATTCATTGCTCTAATGAGTATCACCAAGAAAGTACAATGCTCCTTCTTTGTGTTAGTGGTAGAGATTATACTAATCACTTGGAGGCTGCATCCAAGGACATGGAGCAATGGAGCTTTCATTGAGATTAAAATGAGAAGCAGCTTGCTAGAGACCTAAAAGGAGGCCTTTGATTGTTCGTGCTTGGACAATTAGAGGTAGTACTAGGTGGGGATTTTTCGTTTACGTTTTTTTATTGGAACTAGGTGGTGAATTAGACCGTGTATGAAAAAGAGAGCCCAACTTGATCAATGTGCTTAAAACTAAGTTGGAAAGTTTTTGTTCTCTTACCCAATAAAGAAGAAACTAGGAATGTATTCTTCATCACAAGGCTTGGATGAGGATGTAAACACCCATTGACTTCCCAACTTTGTTTATATATATATATGGGATTTTGTCATATGATGCTTCTTCTCGTTTTTTTTTTAGTTCTCTTCGGTTCTATGTAGAGTGGCAGCTTGCATAACCTGTTTTTCGATACAACTAAAACCCTCAAGATAACATTAGAAACAGATCTTAGGTTTTTGTACTGAGAACATATAATTTACTTAGTGGAGGAGCTTAACATTCAAGGGTCCATAGCTCAGTGGTAGAGCATTTGACTGCAGATCAAGAGGTCACCGGTTCGAACCCGGTTGGGCCCTTCTCTTGTCTTTTTCTTTTTGTCTATTTATGACAATACATTTGTATTTCCAAGCAATCGTTATCAATTTTCAATTATATTGCCTGGAGAATTATATTCCTGACCCATTTTCAATTCTAATTCTTCCACATTCGATTTATTGTTATAATGATCCCACTCTTCATTTTTGTAACGTGTTAATTATTCCAACTACAAATCTAGTGAAGGCCTTGGAGCATTGTTAATTGTTATTATCAAACAGGACCTTCAGAAAATTCATCACAAGAAGGCTAATTTTATAAGTTAACAAAACCTAAACTAATAAAATGGTCCGAGCAATATCATTGAAATAATTATAACCTAAACTTGGAAGGATAATTTTATTAGTCACAAAACCTAAACTAAAACTCACAAGTACCTGATACTACATCCACTAAGCAAAAACAAAAATTTGATCCCCTTCCTTTGTTCTATTTTTTCTCTTCCATACCGCTTCTTCAGCAACCGGTTTACAGAGAACGGCACATTTCCATTGCAAGGGATTCACAAGCCACCGTCTAAAGAAATGCCACCGAACTCTCTTTTTTTTCCATGTTTTACCAACCCCGATACAGGCATCATATTGGAATGCACAGATTTAAACCCTCCAAGCAGCAAAAATGCACATTTCATCCACATAAAACGTGCATGTCCAAGCTGTGTCTTACTAGATCTTAGGTAGAAATTTACTGAACTCGCTTGTTAAGGGGAAAGAAATACTTTACACCGCCAAAAGAAAGCCTCAGAGTTTTGCACTTCACTTCTAATATTTTGTGTGTAATGCTCCAAAGTCTGTGTATGCTCATCTATGCTATCACTGGATGTTGTATCTTCAGCTAGTTTGACTGCTGCCATGTGAGACAGCTGAAAGTTCTCTCCAGCCCTTTGCAACTTCCTTGCAGTTTCGACCTCGCCAAGCATCACAAGCGAAAGCAATAAAGATTTTAGCTCATGCATTGCACCAGTCGTTAGAGACATGCCCTTCAAATGATCTACAAGAGCCAGCTCCTCCCCAGGACTACAATGTCAAGTAGTTATTTTAGTTGAGATTGTGTGACAAGAGACACTAGCAAAATTGGCTAAGGGTCTTTGAATCTTGTATAACAAAAATACCTGCCAGGACGGATTTTTCCTTTTTTTCTCTGACGCCTGGCATCTCTTGCCTTGCTAGCTGCACTTGATCTCATGGAAGTGACAGAACTTCCCCTGGTCCTGTTCATAATATTAGGCAACCACTTTAAGGCTGATAGTTCAAACTTTAAGATAGACATGGAACTCAATGGTCCATAATACAATCTTTGGAGAATTAGCAGAAATATGAACTGTAAAGCGATGTTGTAAAGAAGAAAATACAACAACTAATGGAATATGTGAGGAGCAAGCAGCTCAAATATATGTATTGGCCATGACCCGATAATGCATATGCACATGCACATGCACAAAGTATATAAAGCTTGGCGGAAACTATGAAATAAATTGAAATAATATAAGTCTACAAGGAAAGGGTGTCCCCCTCTGGCTCTGGGCCTTTAGTGAGGGTGCTACTTTTAGCTCCCTAGCCAGAAAAGTACATCTGAAAAGAAAAACTACAATTTGAGAAACTCCAAGAGCTAAAATCATGTCTGTCCGTACATATACACAAGCAAGCGCAGAGGGATTGATGAAAAAGAACAAGAAGCACAATGAAACATAGAGGAAAAGCTAAATAACAAAGAAAGTAAGACATACCCAGTGGTGTAAGCACTCATTCCACTGAAATTACTGCTAGCTTCTGAAGCAGTATCATCATCAAGATCGTGCACTGACCGTTCCTCTGACTGGAGCTTTGCAGCAAGAAGTAACCTTCTCTGTCTCAAACCTAAGTAGCGAGCCAAGTACTTCCCTACTTTCTCCAAGCCTTCCTCATATTCACCAAGAAGCAAGCTTGCACATTCCAAGGATGCATTCTTCACTTCAGAGATCAAATCCTGTCTATTGTAAATTAAAGCAACTCTCAAAGCCTCCTCCCAGTCTCTTGCACTAATCAACAAACTCATACCATTGTTAACATCACCACAATATTCCAGCGCAATTTTGGCTGCTTCCCTTGGTTTACCAAGAGCTTGAAGTTCTTCACAAAGTTCATGGCTCAGTTGCATTATCTCATCTTTACCCAGTTTTAGAAGCCCAGCAACTGTAAGCACCTTACTCCAATTACCACAAGCACGGTATGACTTCAAAGCCTTTTTTAAACAGGAACAGCATAAATAAGTTGCAGCAGCATCCTCAAAGCATTTTTCTTCACTTAGATGATCTCCCCAGGCCTCGAGGACTTGCCTCTTCTTGGCAGGATCAGCAATCAATTGAAGTCCCAATGGAAAAAGTTGAGGATTTTTCTTCATAAGGTTCACAGAATCTGGATAACAAGTGTCTCCTGCAGAAACAATGTGCTTGAGAGCCTTCTCAAACCTGTGCAGCCTAAGGTCAATGTTATAGCGCATTAAAGTAACTGGCATATTTTCCAATTCTTGAAGAAAAGGAAGGAATTCTTTAGGGTCCCGCTGAGAGTTCAATGCTACCATAGCTGCAAGGTTCAAATCATAAAGGCCTAAAGCAGCCTCATAAACAGATTCAGAATCAGATAACCATAAGAGATGCTTCAAAGTCTCTTCAGCCGAGGGGTAAGACATTTTCCTTTGGTCATCGGAACCTAACAATTCCATTTCACGGATAACCTTTATTCTCTCCAAAGCCTCATCAAGTGCAGGGGGATCACTACGAGCTAGAGTGGTCAAAATGCAAAGTTCCCTTGCAGGAGTTTCAAGTAATTGATCCTCAAGAGCCCTCCTTATGGCCAGCAGCACAGAAGATACCTTGTTATTAGAATCAAAACCCTTGGATTCTTGAAATTTAATATCTCTACCTTCTTTTGGGTAGGGCAGAGAAATAAAATTTTTATAGAGTGTCTCTGTAATGTTCTCATTCTTTATGGCACAAACAAACTCAGTTATGTAGTTCAAATTATTAACCTGCCTGACAAATTCTGAAGCTGATAGGAGAAACGCTTGCCAACCACAATAGTCAACAATGATATTGAACTCTATCCTATGTCGCCTTACCATGAGAAGTGCATCTCTAAAACGCTTCTGGACCAATGCATTACAAATAGAGGCCAGGACCAATTTTCTTGGGTAAATGCACTCTAGATTTCCCCGAGTTGTTTGCAATATAACAGCAGCTTCATCTCCATGCAGGATACCAACAATTTTCGCGCCTCTTTCCCATATGTTTATGAAGTTTCTATTATCTTCTCCTTTTTTTTTGTTACCAGCTTGGACGAAGTTATTGTATTTTATTTCCAGTTCGCTGTGCAATATATCTGTTACGTCAACAGCAAAAAGAAAATCCTGCTTAGTTGCCAAAATTAAATGTGTTACCACTTGGTCGGCCAAAATTGAGTAAAACGAGAAGCTGCTGCAGTTGTTGCAAATTATCTTCCCACTGGCATGCAACCTACAACTGTCATCAAGTCCAATAACTAAAGGTTTCAATGACCCACTGTTTCCAACTAGAACCACACTCATCCAAGGGCAAGTTGATGAGAAACTCCAATCATGTTTTGGAATTCCTCCAGGGATGCCTACCTTTGGAACATACTCATAAACCTTTCCACCATCAAATTGAACAAATGCTGAACCTTTTGCAGCAGGATTAGGAGCAATTCCAATAATCAGCTCTTCTAGAGAGTTTTTCCTGGAAACTTTTGCATACCAGCCCGAGCATGTCACTAAACCTGGGACATGATCCTCCGAACATACAAGCTCAATTTCCTGCAAATAAAAACCAAGACCATCCCCATTCGATGGAGTTTGAGATAAGTAATTACTATGACTGAACCCATAGTGAGAAACAGAGAGAATTTTATGTGGGTCCAACCATATAAGGTGCACAAATGAACCAAATAGTGATTCAGAAACAGACGCTTCAACAGAAAATTCTTTGCCTTCTAGTTCTTCCCAACTATCATTCGCAGGAAGCTCTACAACACATAAACATCCATCTGAAAGAAAAGCAGCCAAACAAATCTTGGAATTCTTGGAATATAAAGCCAAGTCCCGTACAGCACTCGGGAATTTAAGGTTGAATAAATACATGGGAGGTGGCATCAAGTATAAAGAAAGGGGGGTTACAAGTATCCTGGAGTCATCAATTACTAATGCAGTTGAGTCATCCATCACAGCTGAATTCCATATGAAGTTGTATGATGTAATCTGGCCACCAAGAGTCCAACATATTAACTGCAATGGCTTTGTTGGATTCCAGACAAACCTCACTCCATCCTGTCTTGGGTATCTAATTTCAGATTTTAAGTACCAGTGGTTGTTACTGAAATACCAAATCTTGAGACAGTCATAAATTTCACATCTGACAATGGCTGCTAGAAGATCTGAACTGCAATTCCACTTGAGAACTTCTATCGTTGCATTTGTTTGCTCATTAATGCTAAACAAGCTTCGTTCCAATCCATTCCTCTCAAAGAAAACTACTGAGGGACACTCATTTTCTGATTTTCTATCATAAACAGCTGCAACTTTTGCTCCACTTGGCATCCAGTCCACTACTGATCCCATGAAAGACTTTGATTCTGAAACAGCTTGTAATGCCCCTGAATGGCGCTCCCAAACTTTAAGCCTCTTAAGCAAGGACGTAGAATCCAACAGCTCACTTAGTGTGACAAAGTATTTCCCGTCACCTCGCCAAGAAATGGGGCTTTCAAATACATACTTAGAAGAGAATAGCGGATCACCTGAAACCACAGTCCAGTCACTAAATTTTCCATATTAACCAAACCCAAGTTAGACAAATGAAGAAATTGACGATGCAATGCCTCCAAGTAAGGAGATGACACAGACCAAAAATATAATGACTAATAAATTACAAGTTATTCCTAAACACTGTTTCCAAAGATTATCTAAAAACCACATATTTCTATTTCCCAAACAAATAGAAACCATTATGCACGAAAGCAAAACAAAAAAATTCTTCAAGACCATAACAAAGGGAAACAGGTCCTTACATACGTGGTTGGCACCTTCAGGGAGCTCCTCGAGGGTGGTCTCATACAACAAATCCCAATCCTGGGTCATTACCAGTATCTGCCGAGACCCAGTAATTATGGCGAGAAGATCTCCGTCTGGACTTGGCGAGATGCACCTCACACCGCCCTCTACTCCGCCGACGACTTGGGTGGCATTATCATCCATTGTATGCAGCAGCAGAAGCCCGTTACGAGTCCCCACCATGAGCGCTTCTTTCTCCATGAGGTAGCCGAAGGAAGTGATGATGTCATCAGGCTCCAACTCAATCCGATTGACTTGTGCGGATAGCGAGGTTTTGCTCCATGCTCTTTCATGCTACCACATTCAATCACCCAATTATCAAATTAGGGTTACAAATCGCACAAGCAAATTAAACAAGCATATGTGTATATATATATACATAAAGAACTAACCTGGATAGAAGACAGGTGAGTGGTGTAGATGTTATTGGCGGAAGAAGCGAAAAACAAGCGATTCTGCTCGATGTCGAATGCGGAGAAGAGTATGAGTTCTTCTTTGGACTGTAGCTGGAGATTCAAAGAGACCTCCGAATACAGCTTCAGATTATTCATTTCCCAAATCTTTGGAAACTAACCCAAGAAGGAGATGTGCCCAAGTTTGGTTGCTCCTAGGGATTTTAGGGTTTAACACCAAACAAAAATCTTTTTTAGAGAAGACGCGGTCGATTATAAATATTTAAACGACGTGTCGTTTACAGGTTTCTTCTTTTAGAAAAAGTAAAAACAACCCAAAACGGAAAGGCGTGATCTTATTTAAAATTATATAATTTTTCTTAGTTAACCATCCACCCTCCATTTTACATGGAAATATTAGAAACTCAATTCACTCAGCATAAACTCAACATTGAGACGTGGCATACGAACTAGAATGCATTTGCATTGTAACATAAAAGTTTAAATATTTTCAATTGAACTGATATGAAAGCAAATTTAAAGGCCATAAAAAAGAAATAATCGTTAATAAAAATTATTAAAAAACTGTTAAAAACTAATAACCAAGATGAGTTGAATCAAACAGGTATATCCTCAGGAAAAAAAGAAGAAGCAGGTATATCCAAGAATCAAACCCACATTCATTTCATATCTCTGCTTTAAGTACAACAATCTACTAGTTACAATTGATCAACAGATTGTAATAAGACAATACTAAGGAGATTGAAGACGACAACATCTATGAACCTAAGAAGGTTACATAAACCTCTAATCAAAACAGTCATTGAATCTCATCTGCACTGATTCCTTTGCCTATATCCATTTTCAAAAAGTGTCGCCAAGTTGGTGAAAGAAAGCTATAACCTCTTTTTGAATGTATTCCTATCCTGTACAAGCTTCTGTAGTTCCTAATTTCACATTAGTATCTCATAACCTTCTGTTGGCAAAAATGGCAACAACCTACCACTGTATCATCTACAAATCGAGGCCTCCACACACTAATACTCAAAAATGCCCCAAAAGCTTTACGAAATGCTGCTCTAAGAAAGAACCCTAACCAAGTTCTATACCTTTTTCTTTTGCTGCTTCCACAACAGTGTTCATATTTCCTGTAGTCATCATAGAATGGACATAATAGGATTTCCACAACTTGACAGAAAACGGATATACAGATAAAGCTCTCTTATAAAACCTCTCAGAAATAACCTCAGCGCCAGCTATATTGCCCAAGATTTCTGCAGCTTCGACCCATACATACTCTGGTGGGATTGGGACAGCATGAAAGATTGCACTGACCAAGTTCGAGCTAGCCCAGAACCAAACACTAGCAGAAGTAACATCGGTGGCATTCTTGAAACTGCTCAACACCTTACAGACAGAAATAGCTAACTGATAGTTTGATGGACTTATGTCCAAGATGGCTTCGACAAAATCCACCAGATGTTTTGGCTCACTGAACTTTTTTGGTAAAAGAGATGGTCCATACCACACTTCAAGAACTGAATTTACCAGAGAAAAATCAGATGAAAATGGACTGAATACATTACTAACTAGCTGTCGGACTCTTGGCTTCTTGATGCTGTTAATGAATTTTCTAGATAATGGCTCAGAGGCAGGGAAAGCCTTGGCATAACCTAAATAATGCTCCAAAATCTTCTGTATGCCGCTGATACAAGCATTCTCCTTTAATAGTGATTCATCAGTTAGCATAAACAATGCATGTTCTCTCATGCAATGCTTAAAATATTCAGGAACAGCAGCCTTCAATGCCCTGTCAAGGGCTAAGCGAGCTTCAATGTGATCATTCTGCAAGAACTTATGCACAGAAAGATTAAGATACCCAAACATTATGTCTATCTGCTTAGGATTGGAAATGAGTTTCTGCAGACTTGAATCTGAAGCCAATCCTGGTGAGATATCTGAGTTATCACATTTCATGTGATCCATTGTATCATTTTGAAGATAGTGAACTTCCCAAACAGAATGAAACCAACGGTCCATGAGTACTTTCCCAAAATCTAATCTTCCATTCTGAAGAACATATTCTACATATTGATTCCAAATGCACTGGATTCCAGGGATTTCTTGTGGCCAGTTACTAAGGACTTCCTCAAACCCCTCAAAAAGCAAATCCCCAATATCATGTTTATGGACCCGTGCTGATATTATAACTAGTTCCAAGCACGGAGGAAAAGAATTAAGATATTTACCCAAAAGATTCCTACAGCTTTCTAAGCTGTCAAGAGCTGCCATGCACCTCAAGTGGTTTAGAGCAAAAAATTGTGCCACTCTGAGATCAAATTCACTTTTTTCAAGTGATTCAGTTTTCATGTATGGTTCTACAGAATCTACTACTGCTTCCATCAGTTTGACAGCCCTCTGCTTCTCATCATTTATTAATTGAACAGAAGACCATTCAATCTCAAAGAGTTCCTTCTGACATTCAAATTGCCGCACTACAGCGTCAGGCAGTTTCCTGTATATAACCAAGTAAACACAACAAACCCCGAATATAAATTTGTCACTAACTGTTAGGCATGTCTGTATATCAGAGAGTGACGGAGAATTAGGCTCATCAAAGTTAGTGGCGGCAGTGAAGAGTCCAAAAATTTTCTGAATGGCCTTCTCCACATTCCCAGACATGCATAAACAATCCATCATTTGCAAAAATAGGTCTAAGATGCATGCACTAGCATACATTCCATCTTTAGAAGCAGAAGCATGGCGGCACAGTGCTGAGATGGCGACATCATATGTAGCCAATCGGTCGCTAAGCTGCATCCGACTATTGATGCACATAAGCCAAAGTTCATAAGATTGATCATTGAATTTGACCTGAAGAACAAGAGGAAAAGTGTTTCCAGACAAAAGTTTCAATTTCATATCGCTAATAGAAACTGGAAAGAATATGCTTAGAAAGACGAGATTTATGCCCCAAGATACTAACACAAGCTGAAAAATTTGAAAATGGAAGAAGGGAAAAGCTGGCAGAATGAAGCTCATGGAGGTATCAAATGGATTATTCATATGAAAATAGCATAAGTTATGTTTATAATCTGTTCCAGGAAAAATAATACAGCGAAGGGAGATTTTGCTACCTAGGAACATGTATATACCATCTTTTCTTGAAAGATAGCACTCATCATCAGTAATTATAATGTTTTATGGCCATCATAGTATCAATGAATTAAAATTGCAGGTTACTCTGATTTCAATCAATAAAGGATAACCACCAACGCCCATGAGACAGGACTTAGATTCAGAACAGCAGAACTCTAACACCAGTCATCTTCCTCCAAAAAGAGTAAATAAATTGAAAAAACAAAAAGAAAAGTAAAACCTCTCCTAGGCATCACAAACTAATTAATAATGTTCTACCCCAGGAACCCCTAGAAAGAAGAAAAACAACAGATCAATCAGATCTCTGAGTCAGATAGCGATTGAGATAAAAAAAGGGTAAATAAACAGCCATGGTTAATTCCAGTGTGAAGAGAGTGGTGCAACAAAGAATAAGAAAATCCCAAAAGGCACGCAGAGCTGACCATCATAAACAACTGTTGACAGAAATAACCAACAATAAAAACTATGAAGCTAAATATATATGGTGTTTTCCTGTTATCAGTACATTATTATTGTAATTCCAGTATGGCTATAATGCCATAGGGCTGTATCCACACATGCAGAGACTGCCCCTGGCATTCATTCTCCATATAAGGTAAGATCATAAGAGTAGGAATCATTAAATAGCATACCGCACAAGAGAACATGTCATCCTTCCCTACTGACTTCTTATTGCTGTAGTAAATGAGCAGATAAACAATCCAGAGAATTATGGATGTTGGATCAGCCTCAATAGCTTCTGACAGCACAGGGAGAACCTGGGAAACTCAAAAACATAAGAGAACAGGAATTGAAGTCTCTGAATATGATAATAATGCTGCAGGTCACACACCAAAGGAGTTACCTTTCTCATACCCTCAAGATCACTAGCCTCCTGGCTGAAAATTAAAAGAGCCATTTCCAGGTATTGATCATTGTCAGCCAAATGTTGTTTGAGTTGATTCTAAGTAATCAAATTGTAAGAAGGAAAGTTAGCACAAACAAGAGTGAGGTACAAATGACAGAGTAAAATAGTTATTCATCAGCAATAATTACAGACATTCAAGCATAAGTCATGCCAATTATCAAAGTAAGAGAAGAACGGGAGGTCTTGACAGGAGGCATCCACAGGAAATTCTGCCAATCCCTCATCTTAAAATAAATAGAGCTTACACAGTGCAAACTAAAGAGTTTAATAAATGATTTTAGAGACAATTCTCATAGGAAAAATTCATAACTCAATAAAAACAACACAAATTATGAGAATTTCTAAGATCATGGTGAAGAAGAGAATTGAAATTGTGAAACAAATAAGTTCCATACAAGGCACATAACTGTTTAGAAGCTTGGGACTAATGAATCCCAGCTACAACAAGTTCAAATAATTCACAGCAGTAAGATGCAATGCACCCAAAATATAAACAGTAGTAGCATGCAATATTAGGCATATGAATGAAGTAACAGAAAAAAAGAGCAAAATCAATAAACAAACCACTCCGCCATTTCTACTCTGGAAATATGATGTCTCTCTGTTCCAACTCACAGGGACCTCTAAGCGACCGTCATTTCCATGCAGGGATGGCCTATCTGAAGGAAAATCTTTTTGAAACGAGTTTGACAATGCTAACGAAAGGCTGAAACACTTCTTCCAGCATTGACCATTTCTCCGTGCCAGAACAGATTCATATGAATGGAGATCGGCTTTCAGAATACCTAAGCCAACTAGGTATGTTGGTGAAGTCATAGCATTGTGATACCGTGGAACTTTAGTTGAACCATCACACTTTTTTTGATGTAATGTTAATCCAACCTGGCAATCTGTGGAAACAATAATTCAAGAATGCAAGAAACAAAATGCAGATTCCAAAATATATGAAGGGATTGCTCATACCAGCACTATCAGAATTATCTTGCTGATGGTGATACATATCTGTGTTAGAGTAGTCCTTAGCATGTTGCCAAGGACACTCATCATTGTTGCATTTTCCTCGAAGCTCATACATGCAAAGCGGCCAAAAGGGATCAACAGCAGGACCAGTGGTATAAGAGCCAACTTCTCTTTCACCTAATTTCACCAGAGTGTCTTTCGTTGGGTCTACCATGGTACTGCTAATCTGGGTTTTATCGGAGTTTATACAAGCACCTTCTTCAATATTTGTATCACAAGTTTGACTCTGTTGACTTCTAGCCTGATGTTCTATCAAATTGTTTGGGGATATAACTTTCATATACCCAAAAGCACTCCTCAAGATGTTAGAAGGCGAAAATATCACAGAAGTAAATGAGTGGTGGCCTTCTCTAAAGGAAAATATGTCCTCAGAATAAGCAGTGGAGTGAGAGTTCAAAGAATTTTCTACAGAGTGCTCTCTTTGGATCTCAGGAGGAGCCTCAGAGAAACTTTTTTCTTGCTCATCAGTGCCTAGAAGGTAAAAATAACAAATAACAAAATATTAATAATAATAATAATTAAGTCACATGTTGAGCAATAAATGGTTAACTGGAAATATTCTTGTAATCTTTGCTGAATCAATGTATTACTGATTCAGTTAAGTTGTAAATAAAATGTAATTTAAAACTCAAAAATAACAAAGCATCCACTCAACTGAAAGGCTTGACATATATTTAATATATTAATTGGTAAACATGATATCATCTTTTTCTTTTCCCTTTTAATAAGAGTAAGATCACCACTGTATCTAGCACACAAGTTTAAAAAAATAAATGCAAACACAGACATTGTGTCATTGACCATGTTGTGTTGAAGTAAGACTAATATACTCAACATAAACAATCAGGTTAAATAATTGCCAAATAGACTTTTTTCCGCCTCAGATACAGAAGACCAGCTCAAAAAGGAAGTTACCTTCATGATCGAATTGTTGATCTTTTTCCGCCTCTGAGAAAGGAAAACTCCCATTTATGTTTTGGGTTTTTTCACTTCTGAAATAATTTTCATCCCCTCGTTCCTCTCCAGGCTCATTACATGAACTACCATTCTTTGACAAGTCTTTTGTTCCTAACCTTGCAAATAGTTCAGACCTCAACACTCTTTCAAGTAGCAAAGAATCCTGAGAGCCATCAACACACATTTTACCATTTGATTCATTATCTATGTCCTTTTGCTTCTTTCCAAAATTTGTGCTTCCATGACATACAAAGTTGGGTTGAGCAGATTCATTTTCAAATGAAAAAGTCTCTTCATCTTCTTCGTCTGCTAAACTATTTGGTTCATTAGATGGAGAGAAAACTCCATCTGCAGCATTATTTCCCAGAAGAGGCACTGGCTCTGATGTACTAGCATCTGGTTCACTGCATGGTTCTGAACCCATGTTTTGTCCACCCAAAGGCTTGTATGATGTGTGGATCCGTGCACTGTTAACATGTTGGATGTCTGAATCACACACTGCTGGATTAAAATCATTACACTGAGGCTGCATCATATGGCTAGACGTGGGTATTAGATCCACATTTTCAGACAAGTTATTAGTTTGATCCAACCCAATTCCAGCTTGTTCATTCTGCCGGGAGGACCATAACAAACTGGAATTATCCACAATAAAGGACCGCAAGTTAGCAGAATATAGTTCCCTTTTGCGATAAAGATCAGCACACCTAGCGTTAGCCTCAAGCAGAGCCCTCTGTGCTTTACGATAAGCTTTAAGAGCATCTCTTTCTTCAATTTCGCACCTTCGCCTATAGTCTTGTGCTTCATCCAGATCCTTGTCCATCGTTTCCTCCATTTCAACCAAGGAATGTATATTCATGTCACCATGTTCCGTCACATTTGCATTACCAAAACAATTCCGGAGGCTTGCATTGTTTAGGGATGCCTAACGTAAATTAGAAAGAATGAAAATTGATATAATTAGAAATAACAGATAACAATCAAGGGAAAAAAATACAACCAGACACATAACAGAAGCCTCCAACTCTCTACATAAAGACCAGGAAACAAACCTGACATGTATCGAAGAATGTGGGATCAAGTCTCTTGTCACTGGATATGACTTCCCGATGATCACTACTTCTTACCAAATTCTTTCCTGATGTTGATTTGTTCAAGGAACCTTGTTCTAGATGGCTTCCATTCCTATTTGCATGATTCAACTCCACACTGCTCTGTGAAGTTAAAATTATTAATAAACAAACAAAATGGGAAGTTCTGAAAATGAAAAAACTGACTCTCAGAAATTTAATAATATATTTTACATAAGTTATCAGGCTTGACATATCTAACCCTGAAACAAAATGATTTTTACAAACTCATTCAGGATTCATTAAGCTTATCCAATATAACCTGCATTATAAGTGCAGAAAAGAGTTGAAAACACAAATCCATTTACATCAGGAGATGATATATCTTCTTTGTTTAATATCTAGTGTTTTCTGCAAGCTATAAATCACCATTGTTTAAAAACCCTACACAACTATTTCATACTATTTAAAACAAATTTTCAAACCTCTATATGAGACTTTATCACAAACAGCCAAAGATAACTGGACAAGTTTAACTAATAAAAGCACATGGTCAATTATGTAAATAATATTAGGGCAAGCCCGAGAGGAAATAGAATAGTTCAATCTACAATATAGGAATAGTAAGTTAATCAGCTGCAATACTGTAGTCATTCAAATATTCGCTTACTAAGTTCTTTGGAAAATTATTGCAAGTCATATTTGCTGTTCGCGTAGCCTGGTTTAGCATGACATAAGGATCCACCTGCTTACTCCTCCCATCAGACTGGATACATTTAGTATTGATGCCAGCACCTGCAGAGCAGAAACCATCCTGATTGATGAAGCATTTTAAAGTGTTACCTAGACAAAGATTTAGAGAGAGAAAGTTATATACCATTTTTCACTCCACTATGTATATTTTCAGATATACCAGCAACATGTTTATCGTTATGATTTTGCCAATTTACAATGCTTGACTCTGTTGGACCTACTGGAATTCCTTGCTGGCCATGATCAATCTTAACTGTGTCCCGTGGATTATTGTCCTCCACTGCTGGGTCTTTTGATGGTAAAATAGATTTTGCAACAGGTAATTCTTTTGGGCCAAGTTTACTTAGCTGGGTGGAAAAAGAGCCACCAACTTTTAAACGTTTCTTATCTGGCTCTTTTGGTTCCATCTGTATAGCCTCAGGAGATCTCACACTGAATTTACTTGCCCCATCTCTGGGTAGGCCCATAGCATTATCATCCGTACATGTAACTGATTCCTTAGTTCGCTGGGCAGACTTAAGCCTCAGTTCACTCTCCCGGAGTGCAATCTGCAGCCTCAAGTCCTGAAGTTCACTATTGTTCAAACCCACACCTTGATCAGATCCACGTTCTCTGCTCACCAAATTTTTGTTCACGGAATTAAAAGTTCTACCTCGAGATCCCTGCTCAAATGATGAAGGCCCAGCATCCCTAAAATTAACTCCACGAAGTTTGGTCATTGATGGGATAAAAGTGTGTTTTGAAGATAACTTTTTGGACATTACTTTCTTGACATTCCTGGCTGTCTGTCCAAACTTGTTTGATTTTTCAAGTGTCGAATTAGGCGGTTTTCCATTGGCAACCACTCCAGTCATATGGCTTTTAGTTACTAAAGCATTTTCTTTCCTGTGCTCTTTTTCTTCAGAATCACTGCGACTGTCATCATCAGAGAAGCTTATCACTAGATTATCTTTGGGCCCCAGTGGGGCACGCCATCCAGGTTTAGCAGATTTTAATGGCATTCTGTTCTTATCATTGCTCTTCTGGGAAGTAGATTGTATTAATGTTTGGGGCAGAATATCAGCAGAGCTTGCAAGATTATTGCTAGCTACAACCTTACCTGTTAGTTTGACATAAATCCATCAGATCAGCTAGTAGGTTGAAAAAGAGAGAGAGAGAGAGAGAGAGAGAACATTTACCATAAGCTTATATGCATGACTCACTTTCAACAAACACAACGAAAAATACATGCAAAAGCTATAGGAGAAGCATGGAAGATACAGATATAAAAGAAAATAATAGGTGAAATATGATGATCTGGTATATAACCACGTCATTAAAAGGGACAAGATGAACAAAAAAACCATTGTCCAGCTCTAGCACAGGATGCCACAAAAATGAGGGACCACGAAATCTGGTGTGACACAAAAGAGAGGGCCACCAACAAGTACTCTAGTTTATAATATGAAATGTTTACATCTGTGCATTTTATTTTACCCCACATGACCACGAGCAATTCCAAACTGGTCAAAGCAGGTATTAAGAAATATCAGCCTCTGACATGTCAATGCCAGTTTGGCACAAAGTGGGAGCTGAGAATCGTGCTCTATATGAAATAATACCAACTTCAAGAATATTCACAATAAAAGGAAAGAAAAGACAGGAAGCAATATCTTTCCCTGCAAATGCGAGCAAGACTTACCCACTTGATTGCCTTGGGAGAATTTGGTCATTGGTGGAACCAGCATTGGACCTGGTGGAGGTACACTGGTAACAGTGGGATGTGGAACAGAGCAAATAGGATTTTCCTGTGGGACAGAGAGTACCCATTTAACATCTTCAACAATATTGTCGCAATTTTATGATGGGGTGGGGGTCAGCAAATATATAAGGTGTACCCAAATGATAGAAGAAAGGGATTTGAAGAAATAATAGTAATCCAGAAGATTCAGAAAATCACACATAAATCACTAGATACACGTAAATAAGGCAAATAAGTTTAGCAAGGTAGATACAATCTGAGAAAACTCTATTCTCTTACCACAAACAATAAACACAATCTAACCATGAACCCTCCATTGAATCTCTGAGAAATGGTAGCATAATGAAGAAACAATAAAAATAACACTCCAATCTCAAATTGAACATCAGTTTTATTTACTCCAAATAGAATTGAACATATAGAAAGGCTATATAAATCCAACAATCTTACTTAATCTAATACAATAAGTTAGCAAAGTTAAGTTGAACTCCATTTTTCTGGGAACCAATCTAACACAGAAATTGGCTCAGAAGATTTAATTACCATCGATTTCATTGAACAAGAAATTGGAAGCAAAATATAAATACAGAAGACGAGCTAGGGTTTGGGAAGAGGCTAATACGTCATTATCGTCGGAAGACAGCTCGCCTTCTTCTCTGGCTTTTGGGGGATTGAGAGGGAGCTCCGAGCTAGGGCTCTTGTTCGCAGGCTCTGACGCCGCCGGGAGCTTCGGACTTAACACAGCTGCGCCCTCCATTTATGCCCCTCTCTCTCTATCGCACTGACGCACGCACACCCTTCGAAGCAGTAATTTCGTTGAACATTTGGGGGCAAACGAATGACAATACAGAGAGTCAATAGGGTCGAACATGTATGGAAGGGTCAAGTTTTGCTCTCTCTCTCTCTCTCTCTCTCTCTCTCTCTCTGCGCGAGAATGAAAGAAATACGGTTGGATTGGAGAGTACGGAGTGTGACGAAACACGACGCGAATTCGTGATGACGAGGTGGTTGGATTGTACGCTGTCTGATGCGAATAAATCAAGGGATCGACAAAGTTCAGGTTATTTGCAATTTACCACCCACTCACCATTAGCAACAGCAATGTGGTCCAACGCCCAACGCGTACGCGCTAAATATCCCTTTTTTATTATATTCATTTTATTAAATGAAAATAAAAATTTAAAGGGACAATTAAACCAGTAAAAATCGTGTAAATTTCCTCGGAGGATATCCTTACTCGTCAGTTATTAATCCATATATGGATAATGGATGTATATGTTTATTAAAATTATAAGTATAAATATGTCGTCTATCCATACAATAAAACACAGGGGTAGTGGCACAAAATGTCAAGTTAAGTGAGAGAGAAAACTATTTAAAACTTAACATTTGATGATTAGACTTAAAAAAATAAAAATAATAGAGAAAAGAGAAATATGAAGGCCGAATGTCAAGTTTTAATTGGCATTCACTATTATTCAGCATGATACTGTGATAGGGGGATTCCCACACAAGCTTTTCTCGTATTTGTGATATGTTTGGTTAATTAGTTGCCATGAAATGAATTTATGATTATGTATTAAAAATAATATGGATTGGCAATCTTATGTATAAAAAAAAAAA
>QANT01001524.1:0-17478 GCA_003254885.1 Purshia tridentata | reverse complement strand
TGAGAACAAAAAAAAAAAGCACGGCTTCGCACTCACGGGATGATTTTGAAGTGGTCAACTATACTAACATAAAAAAAACATATACGTAATAGAAACAGTCTATTAAACGAATTATGCTTGCCAAAACATGTGTTTGCGCAATATAAAGAGCCGCTTGCAAGTGCAGAAAAGCGAGGGGAATGGAGAGGGATTGGGGGAGGAGCTGGAACCAATACTGCTGGTAAAGATAAAAATTACGTAGCAAGAAAATTACGTATACAAAAAAGGACGTTACACTTATAGACGAAAAAAAAGCCGCTTCGAATTTGTATATAACATGTGGTATAGTCAAAACGTATTCTGAGAATATGTATTACTTTACTTTCTTTATTGCATAAAAAATACAATTCAAATTTGAGAAAATGCTATGTAGATATACAATTTTTTTCTTTTTCAAAAGTTCTCTCAAACCTGTGTCACAGTTTACTTGAATGCATTATTAGCTCATGCAATTTACCCTCTTTTGACAATTTGGTCCAATCAATTTGCTAGAAAAAGATATCAAAAGTGCATAATATGACAAAAAATTATATGTGTACAGAAAAAGACGTTACACTTATGGACGAAAAAAAAAAGCCAATTCACATTCGCAGAAGCGAGTGCGAAGAGGCTATTGTTATAATAAGAGTAAACTTTATTAGTACTACACCATACAAATATAAATATGGTGTCTAATTATACTCTTACATTTTAAATTAATAACGGTATATAAATTATACCCAATCATTTTTCCTTTACCAAATAACCTTGTGTACGTAATGCCAATTCTACTTTGCACATGTAAAAATTGAGCAAAAACATCAAGGGAAATTGCCTCAAATAGACCAAATAAATACCAAAATGACTTTTTTAGACTCTCCAAAAATTTTAGGACTGTTCTACCTTTTTGTCCCAAATGTGGACAAATATGCCCCCACCCCACCCACTAACGTCCATCTCCACCTCTGTTAATCTACTTCATTCTGTCAGTATGCCCTCACCATTCTAATTAACTTCCAAACCCAACCCCATTAGCTCCTCTAACCTTCAGTAACCTCCCACCATTCTAGTTAACTTCCAAACCCAAACTGTAGCTTGTTTACCTTGCCAACACAGTGTACGAACTAGAGGCGAGACAGAGAAACACCAGCGACAAGGAAGACCGATGTGGACATCAGAACCGAGCGTCCGTGACATTCGCCGTATCCCGTGCGCCAGAGCTCCATCACCAGCTGAAGGCCGCTATACCCAAAAGTGGGTCATTGCTGATTTTTGGCGGGAAGGTCAAATTTTTGAACTTTGTTGTTGTTGTTGTTGCATTTGAGTTTGGGTTTTGGGTTGGAAAAGTGGATGTTTTGTGGAGAATTCACTGGGACTCTCATGGTGAGCTGAGAGCACCGATAGCAAGAAAAACAGGGATTAATGCAAAATGCAGAAGGGTAAAGGGTCTTGTCTTTTGGTGGTGATCATTGTTGGGTTTTTATATTTGGGGATGATTTGAAGATAGCTTCGACCTAGATCAAAATAGCATATGAGAATGAGAATCAGACAAATGTACAATTACGATTAATGTAGAATCCGGTTTATCTTTTAGGATATAGTACAGGATTTTAAAGATGAAGAACGCTAAAACAATTGTGTTGTGAGGAAATTTCCAAACAATCCAATGCTGTCATCTCTCTTGAAGCTGTAGTTTATGTAGTTCTATTGTTGGCTTTCGGGACTATCCTAGTTGTCTCACAGTTATCGACATGATCAGATTTGAGGGCATGAGATGCACTTATGCCTGACTATTAATGTGCTAGCAAGCTATGGAATTCTGTGTCCACATATTGTCCCCTCTCTGTGTACACATTGTCCACTCCCTGTCAACACATTGTCTACCCATTGTCCACGCATTGTCTGCACCATGTTTGCAAATTAATGTTTGTCCACATCTATTCAGGAATATGTCATGTGGTTTGAAGTACGAGCTCAAGTGCAAGTGCCCTCCACACTCGGCTCGGATTAATTGCCGGTCACTGCTCACCGAGAGCTTGAGAACCTTAAGGGCCAGGTTCACAGACGATGAAATGGCCAGATTCCGGGGCAGCCCTTTTGGGCACTTCCTTGATGCCGAGGATTGGCTAAGATTCAGTGCACCACTTGTGCACCGGCTGCTGCTTCGGTGAGCACACTGTGAAGATGACAGTGGTGGCGACATGGTGTTTATGCTGTCGAAGCAGCAACTTCTGAAGTTTGGGAAGAGGGAGTTTGCCCTTATAACCGAGCTACGTTTTGGTGGAGAACCAGAAATATAGTTTAACGAGTATGATGGAGTGGAAGCGATGGACAACTCTTCCCGGCTCAAGTTGAGGTATTTTCCCCAAAAAAAGAGCATCATCCATAATGAATTGGAGCTGAAATTTAATACTTGTGAGGATAGCGAGGACAGATTTCAGCTGGGCCTCCTATATTTTTTATATTTTTTCCTCTTGGGAAGACAAAAGAGCAACAAGATTGAGCTTTGGTTCCTAAAGGTTGCAGAGAACCTGAAGGAGTTTTATAATTTTCCTTGGGGCACCGTGTCATACGCTGAGACAATGGACTCATTTCGTGATCTGAATCTCCAAACACGGTTTGAGAAGACTGTGAAGGAAGGGAAATCTTCATCAAAGTATGAACTCACGGGCTTCCCGTTTGCCCTCCAGGTAGCGGTTTTTTAATTTTTTTTTGCTGCGTTGTGTGACCATGTCGGATTGTAACAATTCTAAAAATGCTTTCACCCATTGTTGTTTTAACTCCTAGGTTTAGGTGTATGAAAGTTTTTCTAGCTTCTCGTCCGCAGCTGCTGTGGTAAGGGTTGAACCGGATGCGGTCCCCCGCATATTACGGTGGCGGAACTCTAGAGGCTTGACCATGAAGAACCTGACGAAGAGGTTGTTGGTATTTGATGAGGTGAGCTATCACACACTTTTCTCATTCATTCAATATTTGAATTAAAATTAGAGTTTACGGTCCTGTGGTCAATGAAGCATTGAACTTGTTCAAATTAATTCATTTAGTTTATTGAATTAATACAAAAACAGAAATTAATTTCAAAGTTTCGAATTTCGAGACTAGACATATCTTTTATTTAAATTAGTATCTTTAAATGTGCAAGAAGATTTGGACGTGGCCAATTGAACGTATGCCTGGTGTGCCACAACAAACGAACGGGTGAGCATTTTTTGTTTCTTTTGTGTATCATTTTGCTGATGTGTATAACATGTGTTGATACATTCTCATGGTTTCCAGTTTTGAATATCTCTCTAATAGTTCCCTTTTGGTCTTATATATAGGGGTGACTGTAGAGTGTTTGCCTTGAAGTTTATTGAGTTGCTATCTACAGGACACTCTATTGACTTCTGCACACAAGACAAGATATGTTGGTTTCGAGTCCAATTAGCTGCGAACATGTATGTACGCGAGGCCATCATGTAGCCTGACCTAGTGTAGTAGTGATTTTGTGATTATAGGGTGTATTAGCAGTTCAATAATTTTGTATGTACGTGAGGCCATCATGTAGCCTGACCCAATGCAGTGGTTATGTTGTGATTATAGGGTGTATTAGCAGTTCAGTAATTCACTAATTTTTAGATACCATGTAATTCACTAAACCGTCAGGTTGATGGCATGTAATTAGCTACACTGAGCCTTCTTTGGAATCTATCTTATTCAATCATAGTTGAAGTTAGGGACCCGAAATCATGTCCAACCACAACCATGGTTTTATTCGTCGTTCATTTTTGTGTTTATGAATGGGAACATATTAGCTTCACACAGAAGGTACGAAAAATGTTAATAATAACTCAGGCCAATATAATAGTCGGGATTATCCTAGCAGCTTTTTTTCTGCTAATTGGAAAGTTTGCAGATGCGAACAAAAAAAGACAACGTGGGGACACCAACTTGATAGGTGATGTGTTGCAATATTGTGTTCATTCGTTGTTTTCCTGTTGTCATCTCTTAAGTCCTACAGAGGATGTCTGCAAAATTTTAAAGTTTGTGGAAGCAGACAAAAGGTAGACAATAGGCGGCCAATATGTGGATACAAAATTGCAAAACTTACTGCTAATAGATCAAAACTTGTTGCAAACACAACATTTGTGTTCGCACTTTGTCGACCTTTTGTCCACCTCAGCAAAAAAAAAAAATGCTTTCATCCTCACCTGAGAACATCCCTAACTATATAACTAAATATTATAAGAAAGTATATGATTATATGTTAATTATATACAACTTATTAGTCTGCTAGATGGCCGCAAATATGAAAGTCTTTGAACGTGGACAATAGATGGCCAGTAGACAAACAATAGGTGGACAATATGGGACAATATATGGATACAATATTTCAAAACATCAGAATTTTTTGCAATGTCTCAACACATTGTCCTACCTTCGTCCAACTTTTGTCTGCCCTCTGCCCGCTTCCTCAAACTTGAAAATTTGCGAACATTCACACCGGAGAAAATCCCTATAACTTGTAGTCTTATAATTATATATTGGAATTTCTCAGGTGAGGATGAGTACATTTGCGAACATTCACACCGGAGACACCGACCGCAGGTGGACAATGGGTACATACTGATGTGTTCGCAATTATGATTTGTTAAAGCAAGTTTTGCAATTTTATATCCACCTAGTGTCCGTTTATTGTCCACTCTCTTTCTGCGTCTGTAAACTTTTAAATTTGCTGGCCTTCTCTCTAAGAATGACTGATTATGAATTTGTATACATCAAAATTATAACATACTTACATTTTTTCTCACGTGATGATGACTACATTTTTTTTAGCGACTGTGATAGGGTGTGGACACAAATGATGTTTTGCAACAATTGTTGTATTATCCATTCATTGTGCACCTATTGTCTACCTGTTGTCCTTTTCCACACACTTTTTCTCTAATTTGCAGGCATCCGCCCCAAAGGACTGATAAGTTATCAACTTTATAAGTTATAATTTACACGTATTATGTAATCTACCAATCAAATAATCAATTACCCAATTGAAAGTTTGACACTCAATTACTCTTCAATTAGTCAATTACTCAATTGAACATTGAAGCCCTCATCGCATCCATTAAAACCCCAACTATACCAAAATTAGTCAGTACCCCAATTGCCCACCCCAATGCCCCACACCCCAATTGCCCAATCTCCCAAACCCCAATCTTCCAATTGTTAGGGGTTTAGGCCCTTCTGTAAACATTATACACTAAATGGATTTTCTCAGGTGAGGATGATTGCACATTTTAAAGTTTACGTAGGCAAATAGAAACCAAACAACAAGTGGACAATGTGTAAATACAAAATTGCAAACTTGCTGCAACAAATTTGTTGCAAACACATCATCTGTGTCCACACATTGGCCGCTTATTGTTCACCATCTGTCTGCATCTGCGAACTTTAAAAAGTGCCGTCATCCTCTCTAGAGAAGGACTAATACACTAAAACTATTATTTTGTGTGTATATATATGATCCCCAAATGGATGTGGCCCAATCTGTATGAAGTTGTTAAGTTTGGGGTAAATTAAATATAGAAATATTTTTTAGAATCATTTGTATTTGATGTTCATTCAATGAATACCAAAAAAGAAGCCAAACCGGACCAAAATCCCGTTTGCCCCTAACTCGACCTGGGCCAAAAGCCTGTAAGTCTGAAGCCCGAGGAATACATGGAGTTGTGTATTTAGGCCCGAAGCCAGGCCCGGGCCGGCCTCACAATCCTATTCGGCTCTTGTAAATGGATGACTGCACCTGAAAAATTAGAGTCGGGCTGGACTAGGTTACTCGGGCTGATTACCGACCATAATTGTTATCGTCCCTATAGAACATATACTAAATTCTGTGACCAAATTACTCATAATTGTTGTCATCCCCATCACGGGTACGACCCCAATAACAAATGTGTAGATAATTATTGAATATTTATGTTGTTTTGTGGATAGGGAGGTGAAGGAGGGAGAGGCTTCGAACAAATAGTAAGTAGAAGTAATTTGGATATTTAGTATGTAGACTAAATATTAAGTCAAATTGATACAACAACAGATATGAAAATTCTGCGTACTCTGATCGAAATAGGCTACCCAAAGAATTCATGTCGAATGTCGAAGCAATTTTTAGGGTTCCAAAATTAAAAATTGGAAATGTTTTAATTAATTTGCACTTGGGTTGAAAAATTCACCCGCTGAACAGGAGTGACTAGAGTCAGTACAATTAAACCCTTGTGCACTTAGGACTGGTCGCGGGTCATTGAACCATTGGCTACATGTTGTCCGCATGATGGCCACCCGCTGTCCTCACTTATGTCGTGTCCATATTTGCCTGCGATGTGCAAGCTCTGTTTTCCAGGTGTTGGGACAAAAGACAGTCACGGTTACTAACGGAACCAAGGGCACACAAAGGCAACGTCCGTCCACCTTGTTGAATGCTTTGAACTGCCCCCGTTATCGCTGTCAGTTACTGTTCCTCCCAAATTGAAAGAGGACCCAACCCGCAGCGGCGTCCAAGGCTCCCATTCGCGCCAAAACCTTCCTTCCAACTCCAAATAGCTTCCCATCGATAGCCTCTCTGTTTATTTGTGGATTATCGTTTCCACCTCACCGCCAATCCAAGGACCCAGTGCGAACTAAGCTCTAAGGCCGACGCATACAAACCCATAAAATGGCAACAACTACAACCAAGTGGGCAGTGAAGAAATGCAGGCCCCATTGAGCAAATCCAGCTCCCACTGAGCAAATCCAGATCACACTGAGGAAATCCACCTCCAGTTGAGGAAATCTAGCTCCCACTAAGCAAATCCAGCTTCGATTGAGGAAATCCAGCTCCCACTGAGGAAGTCCAGCTCCCACTGGGCAAATCCAGCTCCCACTGAAGATATCCAGCGCTCACTGTTCAATCTATAGTGAGTCACCTCCATTTGCTTGACTATCTGTTTGTTTTTTAATTTTTTTCCCAGTTAAGATGGGAGAAAGGACAGGGAAGTGCTTACGGCTGGTCTGTCTTATGTTTTGTTGGAAGGCACCTTAGATGTGCCGCTGCTCAACACTGTGCTTATTTGTGGTATAGTCAGCCATAGGCTGGTTTATTCGAGGTTTTGGTGGTAATGCTTGAAATGCAGACATAGCCTGGACAATAAGTACACAGGTTGTCACCACATCAATCCGTCGCGATTACCTTCTGTCTGACTGCTAATTGTCTTTTGTATGTGGAGACAACCTCTGCACCAATTATTTAAGTGTTGAGACCGTAATTTCGAGTGCATTGTTTCCTGTAGTTTCCCAGAAATAATTTTTTTGCCTGCCTCAATTGATGCAGCCATTGGATCATGGCAAAAGTTCAAATTACTAATGCACCCATAACAACATATGTCGTAGGGAATATATTATGTTTGTTTGGTTTTAATCATTCAATTCCTAGCCACCTTACTCCGTCAATCGGCTTGCACGTTGATTGTCCTCATTTCGTATCAATTAGAAGCTGGCTCAAGTTGGCACACCAATGGTCCCTACTTTTTGTATTTTGTACCTAGATATAAACTTTGGGAATTGGATTAAGGTGCTTCTAACTCTGTACCACAACTTCTTAGGCCACCCTAGTGGTTCTTAGTGCATGCAAATATTTTGTACGTGTTAGGTTTGTAAACTTGTTAATAAATTGTTAACATCCTATACAGCGGATGTGACATTCTCAAAATTAGGGGATAGGGACAAAAATGCCGCCACCAGGCAGACAATGTGTGGACACAGTCGTAACCACAGCAGCAATGCAGTTTTTGTCTGCCATGTGTCCACATAGTGTCTGCTACCTGTCCACACTTTAGGGGCCACCCCAAACTTTAAACAATGTCACATTCGTGCAAGCAAACATCCCAACGTTACGGTATTACTAAATTTGATGAGTGATTCACTCGATGCATACCCTGCCCAGAGTTAATTACTAATGTGTGCATTGCAATTTGCATTTGCAGATGGACGTTGTGCGTGTCATCTGCTATTATAATGGGAACTGGACAACAGCCGAGGAGACCGGGGAGCTAGTGGCATATGAAGGTGGGGACGAGAAAGGATTACGACTACCCAAACATACGACCCTGCATGAGCTTCAGTATTTGGCTAGCCAACTGCTCGGGGTTGATAGAGAGTCCCACACAATACACATGAGGTACTCGACCAAAGAATCAATACGTGGGATTGTCAAATTCATCAAGATTAGAGATGTTATTGATTTGGATTTCTTCTTGAACCAAGACAGTTAGACCATGGTACCACTGTATGTAGAAGCACATGCCAAGCCAGTCATGTACTCCACATATATGCCAACATCACTACCTGCCCTTTGGAGTAGCCACTGTAGCAATGATATGCACGAGTCAGGAACATTGAAGGTTTCCAATACATGTGCCCTGTCCTCTAAGGATGGGTTGCCGGGGATTATGCCACGTGTACATTCTCCCCCAGTTCCACCTGCCACTGTACGATTCACTGAGTGCATGGACGATGAAAGTCGACTTGGCCCCCCATTTGTAGTTCAGTCACGGCCACCATCCCACCAACAAGTGGCCAATGAAGAGGCAGCAGCCCCTACTCTGCAGTTACAGCTCCACATGGCCCATTGGACCTTGGAGGTCTGCCATCTCATTGGTCGCCTGCCGGGGAATGGCCCGATCCGGTTGTGAATGATAGACAACCTACACGTCCTATACAAAAAAGACTGAGGGCAGATTCATCGCCATCTTTTTTCCAACCGAGCCAAATATTGCCTACAACCGAATGCATAGTTGATTGTGCTGGTATTACAAGTTCCAATGGCACGGTTACCCACTTTGCTAAAGTGGGAGGTGAGGGTTTTTTCCACAACAAGAGCCAACTGCGGCGTCATCTTGGATTGCAAGCAATTATAGACAATCAGGAGTATCGAGTGGTAAGGTCTACCAAAACTATTTTTACCCAATGCTGTATTCACCAAGGCTGCCCGTACTGGATTCGTGCTACAAGGCATACGCCTTCAGGCATTTGGAAGATTACAAAAGTTGTAGACAAACACACGTGTGGACTAAAGCCTAGGAGGAAAGAACATCGACAGGCTACTCCTAGTGTTATTGGTGAGTTTATTAAACATAAGTATGTTGGTGTGGGCCGCTGATATAGACCCCTGGAAATACAAGAGAACATGCACAAGAAGCATGGTGTGAATGTCTGTTATAAAACATGTTGGCGAGCCCGGGAGGCGGCTCTCAAGATGATCCGAGGTTCTCCAGAGGCATCCTATGGTTTATTGCCTGCATATTGTTATGAATTGCAGCAAAAAAATCCTGGCATAAAGACTCACATACTCATTGATGAAGACCACAATTTCCTATACTTCTTTATGGCCTTGGGAGCTTCCGTTAAAGGTTTTGTTGAACACATAAGACCGACCTTGTCCGTTGTGCCAATTTCCTTAAGTGCAAATACCACGGAACCTTGCTAATTGCTGCAGCTCTAGATGGCAACAACCATATATTTCCGGTTGCATTTGGCATATGTGATAGTGAGAACGATGCGTCGTGGGAGTGGTTCTTCGGTAAACTTCATGATGCTATCGGGAATTTGCCAAATTTGGTGGTGGTGTCCGACATGCACAATAGCATATGGAAAGCATGTTACAAAGCTTTCCCTGACGCTGCGTACACAAACTGCATTGTGGACCTAAAGGCAAACATAAAGAGGAAGTTCAGCCTGGCAAGTGATGATCCTGATTTGAATCTCTTCATTTCGGCTGCCAACAAATACAGGCAGAAGTCTTGTTTGCGTTTGCTACGCCTAATGAGTGAGCCCGTGAGGAAATGGATCACCGGTGAGGAATTGGGCTATGCAGTTTGGGCTCGGTCATACTGTAAGTTCAATAGGTGGGACAGCATGTCAAAAAATATTGCCGAGTCCCTTAATGCAAAGCTGAAAGATGCCCGTGAGCTTCCAGTGACTGCCCTGGTTAAGTATATCAGGCACACACTACAACTTTGGTTCTTCACCCATCCGTCCAAAGCAGCTTCATCATCCATGTACTTGACACCAGGCAGAGGGGAAAGTACACTTCGCTGGCTGATGGAAGAAAGCATGCGACTGACTGTTCATCCTATAAATAGAATAGATATCAATGTTGTCAAACCCTCCAAGTCGTCATCCGTGTGTCTGAATCTTGAGCGCCGAACTTGCTCTTGTAGGGAATTTGACTTGGAAGGACTCCCTTGCAAGCATGCCTTGGCTGCGGCAAGGCACCGTGAGTGGGGGCCGTATGAATTATGCTCTCGATACTACACCAACGAAACATGGCATGCTGCCTATGGAACGTCCATTAATCCTGTTGGTCAGGAAGACACGTGGAATGTTCCGAACAATGTGAAGAGTCGGGTAGTTTTGCCCCCTATGAGATATGAAAGTGGTCGCCCATGCAAGCAACAGACCCTCTCTAGAGGCGAAACCAAAAAAAGGAATAAATGCCCAAGCTGTGGGGAGGAAGGTCACAACCGGGCTACGTGCAAGAAGCCCATCCCATTGTCCCACCGGCCTGGCGCTTGCACACCCTTGGACTCGAATGTGTTTCGTGGACTTCACTGAACGCCCTCCTTGTACCGCTCTTCAAAGGCCTGTGTGTGGTCTATTAACTCCCTAGCATACGTATACTCAGCCAATATGTCATGCTCATTTACTGTGTTGGCATCCATATTGTGCTCCGCCTTTGTACCTTGAACAATCCATTGCAATCTGTGGTATTAAATTGTGTGGGTACTTTGTCCATATCTATGCAATAATTCACATTCCCTGGTTGATATTGTCATTATTTATTTGTACGATCTGCATAATTTGCGCTGCATAATGTTTACTCATGTCTATCATGTTGGCTTGGTATTCGACCATCTGTCCACCGTATAATTGTTTACATAATTCAATATACGCATTACAGTGAAGAATGGCAGGTGTGGATAGACAGTGGACATACGGGTGACATGGCGTGGCCACTTTGTATACATTGTTGGTCATGTCTAGATTCACGGAGTGGACAAACGGCTGCCATTGCATCGCTAACCATGTACAAGTAAGTTTGTAACAGAGGCATTCCCAGTCTCCAGTCCATGCTGACAATACATGGACATGCGAAAAACTTGGTATAACACATTGGCCCGACTTTGTCTACCAGCTGTCCGCGACTGCCAACTTCTACATTTACGGTCAACCGCACTTAGGAACATGTCATTACATCCCAGTCACATTTGCAAGTGTCATGACATGTTGACCCATACATTTTGTGGCCTGGACTGTGGGTATGTAAGTACAAGCAGTCTATGTACATGTACAAGTGTATGCATGGGTTGCCATAGCAGTCTTCTTCAATTAGAATGGTGTTTGCGGCACAGGATGCAACTTTGTAAGTGTCTTGCGGTGAAATAACACATGATAATAAATGCCTTCACACAGTTACGTCTGTGATTTCAATGAAATTCAAAGTTACTTACAAATTTTCCTCTTACCCGTTCTCACGGTTGCTTTTGCCGTAGCTCAGATGTTACGGACATTAACTGTATATGGAAATTCTGACAAATAGACCAAATTAAATTCAAATTAATTGTTGTTTAGACCATCGAAACATTTGTTTGATTTTTTTTGGCTCTTTCGCACAAAATAGGACAAAACTAACCCCACTCCATTATAAGGCCTGTACAAATGGTGTGCAGGCAGTGGACAAATGTTGGACACGTTCACTCGTGTTGCAGGACAAGCCATGGATAGGGATGGTGGACACAGTAACTTGTGCTGCCGGACTACTGGTCGTGGTTTGTCGACAATTTGTCTACTGTTTGAACACCATTTGTACAGGCGTTGGAATGGGTTGGCGGTATTTTTGTGTTATTTTGTGCCAAAGAACAAAAAAAGTCAAACAAACCCGAAGGTCTAAACAAGTCATTTTAAAATGAATTTTGTCTATTTCTGGGACTGACTTATAGTATATGATGGAAGTTAGGAAATTTCCACAAGTAGACCAAATTAATTTTAAAATGACTTTTTTTAGAGTATCCAAACACGTGTGGACTTTTTTAACTCTTTAGCACAAAATGAGACAAAATACCCTTACAACATTACAAGGCCTATACAAATAGTGTACAGGCAGTGGACAAATGGTGGACACGTGAACTCGTGTTGCAGGACTATATTGTCACAGGTTTGTCCACAGCATGTCCACTGTTTGTACACCATGTGTACTTGAAAAAGATGGGTCTATTTGTACTGCCTGTTTATAAGGCCTGTACAAATGGTGTACAGGCAGTAGATAAATGGTGGACACGTTAACTTGTGTTACAAGACTATACTATCCTTGGTTTGTCTACAATATATCCATTGTTTGTATACCATTTGTACAAGCCTTGTAAGGAGTGAGGGTATGTTTGTCCCATTTTGAGTCAAAGAGTTAAAAAAGCAAAAATTTTTGGATAGTCTAAAAAGTCATTTTTAAATTAACCCCAACTATTTCTGGGGATTTCCCATGGAACTTGCGTGTTCACTAATTGAGAGTTTGGTCCCATTATGCTCTGTACGCACTAACTGCTGCACCAGTCACAGTTCACTTGACTTGACAGCAATCTGCATTCTTTAAAGTGAGTAATTAAAAATGGTTTACTAGGTTTAGACGAAATGGTGGATGGCCTAAATATCTCCGTTAGCTGGTTGTCTAATGAGCTTATCAGTTCTCTTAACCCCTTCCAGTCAACTTGTGTTTACTAACCATCCCCCTTGCAGAGCATGGCTGACTCCCCTTACCCATCTCCTCCCCAATCCCCCTTGAGCCCTCAAACCCCCTCCAGCCCGCAATCCCCATCCGGCAACTTGCTTCCATTGTGGGATCAACCATCTTATTCCCACCGAGGCAGCCCTCCGTCAGCTGGTTCATCCAACCATGTGTTCATCATGGATGAAAGCTCGGATGACGACGGTGCACCAGGTCGGGGTGATCGCGTGAACGATGAGGTCGCATGTTACCAGGTGAGGGCCACGTGGTGGAGTGGTCGAGCGGCTACGCTGGAATGTGAGGTCGAGGAAATTCGCACCACAATAGATGCAATCACAACGGGGACACAACGTCGCGATGTGGAGCGCAACAGGGTGTTCATGCAATATTTTGATCTGGGACGGCTGCTGCACGATGCTAGAAAGCGACAGCAGACGTGCAAAGAGGTCGCTGTTAGCAATCGTCGCGGTGCAAGGCCATGCTGGATGGCGAGTTTCAGCATGGGTTCACACTCTTCAGGTAAGCAAGGACGGACCCAATGCATGTACTACATATTTTCTGTTGACGTTTGAAAATTTAAAGCCTCTTAGCAGCTTGATTATTTGTAAATTAACCCCAGTTCACTTGAGGTTTGAAATAATGCAGCACTGTTTCTTATCATCACATGTGGGATGCTTCCCATTTGTGTCCGCACAAGGATTATGTGAAGACTGTGCAGCCCGAGGCCGCGCAATTGTGGGATGCTATAACTCCGTCCACTGCCCAAAGAATGGTGTAAGGAGACCGTGGGCCTCCTGCGGGAATGTGATCCCAGGTGCATGGGCAATGATGTCGTGCTTCTGTGCCCACACGCCCTATATGATACCTTTTGTGACCGTCTTGCAAGTGAAGGTTGTATATTGTGGGTGTTTTTGTATTATTTTGTCTGATGTTGGTAAGCCTGGTATGGTTACCCGATAAAGGGATATGGTTGGAAGTTTTTGTAGTTTAATATTATGCCAACTGTACGGGCACCTCGTAGGGCCTCGATGAACGGCATTGGTTGAATGTTTTATTTGTCAGAAGTAGGGGATATTTGGAGTTGTTATTTAGGAAATTTCCACAAATAGACCAAATTAATTTAAAAATGACTTTTTTAGACTATCCAAACACTTTTGGAATTTTTTAAGTTTGTAGCATAAAATGAGACAAAAATACCCTCACAACATTACAAGGCCTGTACAAATGGTGTACAGGCAGTGGACAAATAGTGGACACGTAAACTCTTGTTGCAGGACTATATTGTCCTTGGTTTGTCCACAACTTGTCTATTGTGTCACGCCCCGACCCTCGGGCACGTGAACACCAACTGAACCTGAAAACTGAAATTAATTCCTAAAGCTGTGGGCCCTTTTTATAAAACTGTGAGCCATGAGTAATAAAGTAATTTACTGAAGCAACTGTAATTTTACAAAAACACATTTATAAAATCAAGCTATTAAACCCTTTACACGAAAATAAAACCGTAAAATAAGTCTGCCTGTTTATAAGGCCTGTACAAATGGTGTACATGCAGTACATAAGTGGTGGACACGTTAACTCATGTTGCAAGACTATACTATCTTTCGTTTGTTCACAACATATCTACTAGTTGTATACTATTTGTATAGGCTTTGTAAGAAGTGAGGGTTTTTTGGTCCCATTTTGACTGAAAGAGCTAAAGAAGTCCAATAATTTTTGAATTGTCTAAAAAAGTCATTTTCAAATTAATTTGGTCTATTTGTGGGAATTTCCGAACTTATTAACAAGTGGACATTTTGAGTTTGAACAAGTACAACGCATGCATGCCATATAATTTGGCATCACAATAACCGAACGTTCCTGTGATCCCAAATTGTTGTGGTTATTACGAACACGGTAAAACAAATGAATCAAAGTTATTTTGGCCAACTAATGGACAATTACCAGCCACATTATGGACACAGCTTCACCAAGCTGGCTCAACATGTGTGGATTCATTTTCTCAAGTGCGGCCTTTTTTGGGAGACCGAGTATGTGATGTTGATGATAACGATCATTGCTTTATACTGTTGTGTGTCTGATAAATATGAAATGTTCAGATGTTGGTTTCCATGTGTTAGGTTGACCAATAGTTACTTCCTTGGACAAACAGTAGACCAACAATGAACAAACAGTGGACAACTCGCTAGTGTGCACATGGGTTGTGTTGATCACCCAGTCGGGGACACAATTTGGACTAGCCACTGAGAAGCCCACTGACCAACAAAGGAATCTCTGCTACTTTCCCTATAATCCATTATAGGGTGCTCTCCCTATAAAGCAATGGTCCTGCAGCATGCCCATCAACTATATTGTTTACCTTGGTAGTCTGAAAGAATGGAGTCCTCCTCCTCAGCCACTGTCGGTTCACCACCCAACCCTTGTAAGTGTCGTCCCAGCGACCCAACTGCCCCACTATGTAACAACTGCTTAAGGCAGGAGGTGGACGGACCGGACTAGACATTGTGTACGTGCGATGATGATATCCTCTCCCCGTTATGCAACTTCTGCATGAGTCTGCCACTCCCGGTGTTGGCGAATCACCCAAACATGCGCCACTAGTGGATAACCCACATGCCGTCACCGAAGAAGCCCAAACAACATGTGCCGTGCCGGTGCAACCCTCCAAATGAACTTCCTTGTGACGAATGCGAGTTGGGGCGGCAGTTGGATGAGTGGGAGAAAGAGCGTGCAGAGAAGGAGGATTTTCCGCCTCCTCATAAGTCTAACTGGTCCGACTGAAGAAGGCTCACCGGGCCTGGCTGAGCCTTGTTGTTGTTGTTGTTCTTGTTGATGTATGGATGGGTGCATCTCATTGTTCGGGGTTGTTGACCGTAGGGCAGTGTGATCTATGTATTCAAGTATGTAGTCACAGTGGGTGTCAAATAAAAGGTCCTGAGGTGTTCAATGTTGTGTAAAATAGTGTGCGTTTGCTAATGTAATCTACCTCCCACCTTTCATTTTCTAAATTGCGTAGGTTTTCGTTGCCCACGACCTTGGCTAAGGGGGATGTCCAACCCATACCCAAATTCTCCAAATCGTGTAAACGACTTACTTCAGTTAACGACGTCGCCACGTTCATCCGAGTTATGCGGACAGACGATGGACAGGCAAAGGCCAGAAGGCGAACACACAGGACTCCGAGCACGTGTGCTTCGGATGTCGACGCTGTGTACCCTCTGTCCGTTTGTTGTCTACTGTATGCCACCAGCGTCCATAAATGCATACAAATGACATCAATAGCTTAATTTACGGGTAGGGGGTGAAAACGGTGGCCAATTTTTGTGTGTTTAATGGTGGGTTATGTTTACAAACTTTCTATATACCCACACCCAACGTCTCTAACTTAGTTACAAACAATAAACCCAGTTGTTTTCAAATGTCTAACAAATAGATTCATATTCAAGGCATATAGAAAACGAACGATTAAAAAGTTGGTACTACGTGTTTGAAATGCAATCTTAGTGTGTACAAGTTGTATGTGAATACATTGTTTCATTTGTATTGCTCTCCATAGGCTGAAATTCCGCTATTATTCCTGTGTATATATATGATTTTCGGGCGTCATTACCATCGGTCTGGTTGGAATGCCCCCGACCCCATTTCCGAGTGAGTATTCTCAAAACTCGCTACAACCGTCCCGAAACTCATTGTCCCCCACCTCCAATCTGTTTGATCAGACTGTTTCCAACAAACCCGAAAAGTATGTACGCATTAACCGGCAGGTGGAGATTGTCATCACATTGCCACAACAATCCGTATGTGTATAAAGAGGCTGGCCGATATTAACGATTGCGCTGTAGCGGACAAATGGATGACAAGACACGGACAATGGATCGACAAAACCTATGGTAATCAACGTGATTTTGATTTTGGCTTTTCCACGCAAAGACTACCTAGATCACCTAGACTATAGAAGGTGTGCTCCCGTACCATCAAAACTTTTGTTATGTACTATTTACCAAAAAAAATTATCAATATGTGCAAATATCGCACCACATGTAAATTTTTTGTGTTAAATCATCAACTTATTTTGTAAACTTTATAATTTGCCCTTAACAACTTTATTTTTTCCCTTGGTATGGTATACTTCAGGGCAAATTCGAAGTTTGACAAATAAGTGGATGATTTAACACAAAATTGACCGGATGTGTCACATTAGCACATGTTGAAAACTTCAGGTGTATTTAAATAAATAACCCTTTTATTTGTGTAATTACAATACAGATTTCGTACTGCCTTGTCCAGACTGAAGACCATCAACTACTCGACTTAATTGGGTAGTGAGCACGTCCACTCGCTCATTGATAGCACATCCACTTAATATGAAAGTCAATGCATGCACCTACTTTCTTAACCCAGCAGCCTCCACTTAATTGCCCATTGATGGCAGCTCGGTATTAATATGCAACTCAATATGTATTCCCCTCAAACAGCTGAAGTTGTAAGTAGGTGAAATAAAATTCACGTCCACCAAGCCAAACATCGTTGACCTCCCAATCCTACGACCATGGCGGATAATCCTGCGAGGTCGGGCCAGTCGTCCGGTTCCAATCACGTGTACCTATCAGACTCGGATGTTGAACAACCACCCACAGACGCCAACCGGGAGCCCCTACAATGGTATCGCGAGAGGA